>CAJNIZ010046325.1:0-17094 GCA_905231905.1 Symbiodinium pilosum | reverse complement strand
ACATAGGGTTTAAACCCTAAACCTTAAACCCTAAAACCCTAAACCCTAAACCCAAAACCCAAAACCCAAAACCCTAAAACCCTAAACCCTAAAACCCTAAACCCTAAACAGTGAAGCTCAGGGACAGATCTGGATCTGCTCGCTCTAGCTCGCCCAAACATTGAGCGATGCGTCCACGTGCCGCCTCTTTCCACAGGCTCTGCGGACGATTTGGGATCTTGGGTTCAGGTATTAGGGTTTAGGGTTTAGGGTTTACGGTTTAGGCTTTAGGGATCTTGGGTTCAGGTATTACCCTAAGGATCCAAGTATACAAATAATTCTTACATTGGGCTCTGAAGTCTGTAAATATGATCTATATTGGGACGTTTGATCCCTAGGGCTACGTGTCGGGTTTAGAGGCAAAACTGTTGATGCTAGGAATTAGGAGCTTCCCCGGACGAGACCTGAAATGAATTGAGGAACTGGGAGGGCGGGGCCGTAGTGAAACTTATATTAAGGACTTCAAAGTTCATGTACATGAAGACGCATTAAGTGGAGGGTCAGGGGGACTTCGTAAGTAAGTAAATAATGGGGATTCGTGGGGATGACTGGGGTCACTATATGGCTTACATGGGCCTTATAAGTCTACTTGCTACGTCCCCGTGCCCCTCGAAGTATGGCTCGGTACTGCCTTTGGTGCCCGGATCCTGAGCACAAACAGTTGGACCACAGTGTTTGAAAATTCTTGCACCGAAGCCCTAAATAGATCCTTAACCCTTTAAACCCTAACCCTAAACCCTCAAACCCTAACCCTAGACCCTAAATCCTAAACCCCTTTGATTAAAACCCTGAACTCGATACCCTGCAAACCCTAACCCTAAATCCTAAATACTAAACCCCTTTAAACCGCGAACACTATACCATTCAAACCCTAACCCATACCCTCAACCCTGAAAAAGTGCATGCGTCCCTCTACTGCCAAACCTGAGCCCAACCTTTACCCAGAAGACTTGTTGAAACCTACAGGGGATATCCACTGGCTTTAGGGTTTACGGCGTTGGAGTCAGGGTCTATTTTGGGGTCCATCTATTTACCGAAACTGCCAAATAGGGATATGCAATGGGTATCTACTATGCGGGGATGAGAAATATACACATATGAAAATATGCACGGCCTAAGGTATATATGTATATATGTTTATATGCAAAGGTTATGGTTCAGGAATTACGGGAACAAGTTGAGAGGTCTGGGAGGGTAGATGTTCAGTATACATATACATATATATGTGTATATAAGTTTCGGATATCTACAAGGATCATAAAATGATTATAGTACAAACCCTAAACCTTAAACCCTAACCCTAAACCGCATGGCTCTCTCAGACTTCTACACTAGTGAAAGGCCAGCCTCAAGCTGTGGCAGCATCGAGGCCGCTTGTTCCTTAACAGCTGAGCAAAGAGGTTATGGGGATGATAATCAGTAAACCTTAAACTCTGAAACAGTCGATGAAGCCTTTTGATAGAAGAACCGTCATACCTTAAACCCTGAATGCTAAACCCTAAATTCTAAGCCCTAAGCCCTAAACACTGAATCCCAAATACTAAGCCCGATGTCCAAGACGAGAGGCTGTCTTGGCTTTGGCAAAAGGCCCCGTGGCAGCCTCTGAGGGATCCCACAGGGCTGCAGCCTGCAAAGTAAGCAATGCAAGGGTTTGTTGGGTTTAGGGTTTGGGGTTTGGGTTTAGGGTTTGGGATGACCATTTACGGTTAAGGTTTAGGGTTTAGGGTTTAGGAGGGGTTCGAAAGGGAATATATAGATAAGGAGAAGACAGGCCAAGCCTCTGATATCAGTCGAACAAGGTTGGAAGGTGTCTGGTATCATAACTTTTTAGGAGCTACGAGAGGATGTCTGGGAAGGCTATGCCGTGGTTGCGATTTTGAGCTTTCCTTGTTTTTGAGAAAGAACTTAGGACCAAACAGAAAAGTGTTTACTCAACACCCCTATTTAGGGCTTATTAATTTGTGGGAGGTCCTAAGCCCCCATGCCAAAACCCCCCCCCTGCACGCGTGGCTTAGAGATTTAGAATTTAGGGTTCTGCCTCCTGCCACGCGGTTTCGATGACGGATAAAGCAGCACGGAGTTGCTTCATGTCCCGTCGCCTGCACATCAGGGTAGAATCAAATTTGGCCCTAAGGATCCAGGGTTTAGGGCTTAGGGAGTTTTAGGTGGGAGTTACCAGGTGGGTACCCTTACATAAGGCATGGAGAGCCCAGGGGTGCATAACGGCTGTGTAATATGTAAGCCTACATGGGGGAAACTGCCCACCGGAAATATTCTTATAATTAACTAGCCCAATGTAAGTAGTATCTATAGACTTTGGGGTCATGTTTCTAGGCTTCAGGGCCCAAGGTCGGTGATATTTGTATATTTGGCTCCTATAGGGTAGGTTCTTCCAAATTGGACACCAAGTAGACACATTCACCAATATTCCTGAGAAAAAAGGAGCCAGTATACACTTACCAAAAACCAAAAGTAAAAATCCTACCGCGCATAGAGCTCGTGGACTCAAGGTCTTTTGAAGGGCGTTGGGCGAGTGGGTCTGAGGTTGGTGTACGGGCGTGGTAAAATTTGACCGGCTTACTAGCTGTAAGTAGGGAATAAGAGAATATAATGCCTACAGAACTCCCACATACTAGGTTCGCTTGTTCCCTAGTAGTTAGCCTGCGGTAAGCTTAAGCTTGAAGTGCCAACCCTAAACCCTCAACCCCCAGACTGCCCAGTCACTGACCCTTGCACTTATGAGAATGAAAAAATCAAGAGAAAAGCTAACGATACAAAGATTAACAACAGTCCAGGAACCTCACTGTACCTTTGTGACAGGTACATGCTCCTTTTTCAGGGTATACATACTACAGTTACAAATACCAATATATCCCAAATTCACAATTGTTGGGTACTTGGGCCCTGAGGAACAAGCAATAACAATAGCAGCAACTAACTGGAGATACCGCCTGGGCGCGGCGGCGATGGAGTAGATATCCTGCAGTGCAGAACAAGCTTTGGGGTTTACAGTTGGGTCTGGGAACAGGCAATCTGGTACAAAAAGACTTCTGAACGGAGCTTTACACACAAACATATACATAGGATGCAACGTGTACCTAAAGCATCCAACAACAACTACATTAAATCCTATATAGGTGCTTGGGCCTACAGAATGCGCGAACAGGAAGACAAGGAAATTCGACACAGCGCGGACGATTTCCTTGGTAGCATCATGCGAAACACGAATATTTTGGATCAGCAATTCTGACTCCTGCGGGCTCAGTCTCCCGTGAGACAAATACACAGCAACAGTAAAACATACCAAACCTCATTTTTCACTTTTCACCGCTGCAATGTTTACCAAGAATGGAAAATCAACTGGATTGAAAATGGAAAGTAGAAGCTTGGTTCATGTAGGGGTTCGTTCTAAGATGGAATGTAACGGCCGAAATATTCATCAATGTGATTCTGACGTCAATTTGAGATGCTGTACCTTATACCTCACATGAAGGGCCATAAGTAGTACATATCTTGCGAAAGCAGGAAGCGAATCCGAAGCGTGGACTTCTGCGTTGTACTGTGGAACCTGCCCCAGCTAGAATCCCCAAACCGTTAACCCGAAACCTGAGTCAGATTGGTTGCTCCGAACCCTGGACCTTTTCCTTTGTTCCTGCCAGTTTACCGCCGAGCTTTGCGGCGGCAGCAGGCACATCCAACGCAGCATTAATTTCTTATGGTAATTCCATTTGTAAACAATGTCCTTCTGCAGCCGTGTTTATTTGGGTCGTGTCACCATGCAAGTTTACACTCCTTTGCAGAAAAGATGACTGAAAGGAGGAAATAATCATGTTGGGGACTAATTATGGTATCCCCATTTCAAATGCTACGCATATGGATGATCCTCAAGTTGAAGGGGCCTTTTACGCTTGCCATTTGTAGCGCCGCAGCTGACATTTAGGGGCAGGGACGTGTGATTTCAGAAGCCACCGGCATGAGAAAATGGCAGATGTTCTAAGCCGCATAAACGACAAACGATCAGCTTTACAACGATTCATATATAAAAAAAAAAAAACACAAACCCTACCGTAAGTAGATAGAATATGGGGTATATGGGATTCTTACTATAATCTACCCAAAGCCATATTCTATCTAATTCAGGGGGACTATAAACCCGAATTATGTTAAGCTTTGGAAGCGCCGCGGAGAAGTTCAGCGATTCTTGCTGGGTCACTGCCGAAGTCCTGGAGTGGAGGATGTCCCTCGAAGGGTCAGATAACATGACTATATGACTATATGGAGGTGGGTACTTCTTTGGGAGTGCTATTATAGTAATGACCTTAGTATTTTGGGTTTCTATTGGGGTCCGCCTGTTTAGGCAAACTACCGTATAAGTTTGATATGTAAGTTTATATGCCTACCTTAGTCTGATAGAAGGCTGTGACTGGGTGGGGGCAATCCCCAAAGCCAGCTCATGCTTCCATTCTGTGTGCTGAAAAAATATGGGCCTTCCTGAATGACAGCGCTTCATTGTTATGCCAAAAAAGGCCAGTTGCTTGCCAGTGCTGAGGGGGAACTGGGATTGTGGATCCGATAAAATCCTTATACACTCCCGCATTATCGTTCCTATTATTTACCACCCCGCTGCCCATTAAGCACCGGTAAGTTTGGGACCCTGCGTCTCCCTCACCTGCAGCTAGTGGTCAAATGGGCAGTCTCCAAAGTTAGGGGGAACCCAATATAGACCCAATATACGACAATCTTTCTTCTTGATACCCCACAAGCGTACCCTAACTTGGCAAATCGCAAGTGCTGAAATATTTGCAAGCGGTTTAAGGTCCACTGCTTTTGCCTTGAAACCCTCTGACCTCAACTGAACCTTGAACCAAGAAGTGACTCGCCAGGCCATCAGGGGGTAAGTCTGAAACAAGTAGCTCCAGAAAATCCCGAATCCCTAAGCCCCTAAGCCATTTATGTCCAAGGGTGACCAAACACGCCAACCTGAGCCCAGTAACAGTCTATAATAGGAGTAATGTTGAGCGCCATATTTGAGTGTTTTATTATTCTGTATTATCAGTGCAATGCCCAAGATGACTGTCCTTGGGTTCCAGAAAAGCACTTTCCCATTTCTTGCCTCGCCCAAGAGCAACATCCAGTGCCTCAAGTTTAGGGTTTAGAGGCTGGGGTTTAGGAATCAGGGGCCCCTGAGGACCCCAGGGATGCAAAGTAATTGAAGGGGGCTCGGGCTGTGGGGCCCCTTGCCCCTTGCTCAGAATTATATATGCAGGATCCTGTTGAAAACAACCTGGGATTCAAAATAGGAAACAATATTTCCAAACCCTTAAACATACGTAGTCAAAGCAGCCAGTATTTTACTTACCCGGGGGGTCGATGAACTCCCTTTCCCTGTCAGTGGAAGGGTAGACACATATTAGATCATAGGATATGCTGTGGGCTCAAAGCATCAGAGGACGGTGGCGTTGTCCGTCTAGCATGGACACTATGCACCCCGGTTCAGTTGCTGTAGATCTCAGGAAGAACTTGGGAGAGGGACTGGGACGAAAGCTAGAGCAGGATCTAACGGGCAGAACGCAGATGCGCACTCTTTCCCTTTCATTTCTTGAAATGAGCTAGGCTACTCGAGACGAACTCGTGGTTGACACCAAACTGTGTGGCACTCAAGTACTACGTATTGCAAATGTAGGTGTAGGCAGTATTTGCATATGACTTTACCTACACTATCTGACCTAGTACAGGATGTACTTACGCTGAAGCAGAAGGAAGGGGGCTTGGGCGAAGGCCAGGAAGCTTGAACGAACATTGCCCAGGGTTCAAGCGATGGGTCGACCATGTATTCTGTTGCCTGCAAAGTGTGGTGACGTGTTCTTTCACATCCTTTTCTCCGTTCTTTTGAGCTAGAATGAGGTGTTCTTTACATGTTCTTTCCTCAGAGTCACACCCGAAACCATCCCTGCCCTGCTGTCTGGCTGAAAAAACAACGGATTTTTTACCACGCGCCACCTCGACGCCCCTTGTTGCAAGCTGACGTTTGATAAGAAACTCAAGCTAGACCCGAAGGCTAGCTTTTGTGATAAAGACTGCCTGGTTCTTGAGAGACAGCAGTGGATCCCTGCAAGTTTTTCCTACATCATTCACGCCCCCACTCCCCCTTATGAACCAGTGAGTCGTTGAAGATTCATGGATGCCTTCAAAGATGTCTGCTTGCAAGGCCTCAAGGCGAGCCTATATAGCTGCTATAGGGATTCATTCCTTCATTTCCTGTTTAAGCACCGAGTTGACTCCGGTTGACTGCAGCATGTCTTAAACCTGAATCCTAATGAACACCTCACCCGGTAGCAAAAAGTAAAGCCCTCAAGATAGCTTAATTGGAAATGTTAAACCCTATATAATGCCCATGTAGCTCCTCTGAACCTTTTTGAAGGCACCCTCATGAAACATCCCCGATCCTTGAAATTATAGGCTTTTAGGTTCTGGGGCATTCGCTGGGGTTGCTTGACTACTGAGGGGGGTAGAGCTTAGGGTTCAGGTTCCAAGCAGGTCTTATTTGTCGAAGGATTTTGTTTCAGAACTACCCAAAATGCCGTGCCATGTCTATCGCCTTGGTAGGTAAAAGTAAACTTTCAGAACCCAAAGTAGGAAATAGCTTTAGACAACCAAACGCTCCACAATAATTGACCGTGATGCAGTCTCGCCATTGTCATTTGTCAGACCAACGTCTGCGCGTGCAGCGAGGAGCACCTGTGCTGCTGCTGCTACGGAACTGGTGATATCCATTGCGGAGGATCGAATGGAAAAGAACTTGGAAAATGAAATGAAGCCGGGGTTATACAAGGGCCGGGATTAGGGAACTTAAGCTCAGTTCCATAATTATAATATGGACAGATAGCATGTAATAGTTTCCTCACAATCGTATTCTTTTGCCATTCCTCAATAATCCAGGAGAGGATTTGTCTTGCTCAGACTTACAATTTTGTTCTCTGGCAAGAGCACAGTAGCCATCTACCTGCTACCAGCCAGGCACACGCATGTAGAGCCTTAATCCATACACCCTAGACCCTAAACCGTGCTAGTGCTTCAGGGCTGTCAACTGATGAATTCCTGTGACTTGACATGAGTGTCTTACAAAATCTGGGATCCCGATTTAGGGTTCACGAAGCAAGCTAGGCACCAAAAGCATGGGACTTCCGAAGGCAAGCAAGGAAATACAAAACGGGTCACGCTTGCAAGCTTGAAGCTGAGTCCTAAACTCGTGGGAGCCTCTGGAGGCAGCAGCGTTACGCAGATTCTGCGGGAATTGCGTTTCACATGGGATGAACGGGATGAAATATCTTTCTCAGATCTACTAGAGGTACCCCGTACCACCAGCATACAAGGAATCTAGGACCACAATATTAGTGAGCACTTAAGCTTCTACATTACCCAGTTTCGGGCCTGGAGTCTACAATAAAACCTACGCGGAATCCTGGGAGGGTTCGTCCCCTGGAAGGGACCCATAACTGTGATAGATTTGGGGGGCCCTGCAAGAACCTCAGATCATGTCGAGAAATACACCTAAGACTTACAAGCTACCACCCTAAACCCCCAAGGCTACCATGTAAGGAACCCCAGTCTTTTTACCATGTATCCACATTATGGTACACGACTTAATCTAAATTCCTTAACGGCCAACCATGATGAATAAGGGGAGCTCAGTTACCCTGACTCCCTGCCCCTTGTAATCAGGATCCTACAAGTGTCACATGACCGTAATAAGGTCGGGGCTAGGGCGACCCAACCCCTTGATACTTAAGTCAAGCGCGTCTGAATAGGGAGCGCGATGATTTATCATATACGCATCTTGTGGCAATTTACTTGAGCTCCGAAAAACCAATACAGCCCTGCGTAACTCCAGTAACCATTTGATTTTCAATGTTCTCCTCCATTTGATTCTCCATGAACCCTAAACCCTTAAGCCAAAACCCTGTATGACGACTATATACCCACATACCCTCATACACTCCCCCTGCAAAGGCACCCTTAATCCTAAGCCCTATAGATCTAAGTTCAACTCAGACAGGACTTGAAATTATTCTCCGCCTTATATTAGCAATATGAAATATTAAGGGATTGGGAGTTTAAATGTTAATGAAGGAGGCCCTAAACCCTAAAACGTAAACCGGGAATTACCAGACTGCCTCGAGGGTTGCTTCGTCACGGCATCGAGCTGCTAGGTGAATAGCGCGGTCCATATAGCGGCCGTCAAAGCCTTAGGAGTTTGGGGCTGCCAGGGTCTAGGGTTTAGCGTTTAGAGTTCAGGGAAGGTTGCTGAGACATGTTGAGGCTTTAAGGTTTAGGGCGTGTTGGCTGCTTCGGGCGTCTCGTAGTGGCCTACACAAGGTTAACGGCTTGGGTTGAAGGGCCAGAAGATTGAATCTGCAAATGGACAAAAGCCTTTTCAGGTAATGTAGCGATCTATTACATTCCAAATTTTGACTGCGTCATGTAATGCAAGTGAACGAAGGCAATAGGGGAAGAATATTACTAATTATTCGGGCTTCTACATTGGTGGCCGTCGAGGCCTTCATCATTTTGTTGAATGGTTTGTCGGTTCAGGCAAAGGTTTAGGATAAAGGCCTGAGGGTTTAGGACACATGGGTTAGGCGCATGGCAAGATGCAGAGTTCATAGTTTAGGGTCCAGGCCAAGGCGTATACAGGGCTGGAGAAAGAGGACAACATCTATAGTTGGAGCTTGGGGCTACAGCTGTGGTCACTCAAAACCTCGTTCATTACAAAGTATCACTGCTTCCCACGCAAGCAGATAGCCGACTACTGAAATCCTACTGCCCCGCTAGTGAGAAGGTTCACGAAATGGGTGCGGCCACAAAATGAAACAAGATGCTTAACGAGGACAAGAAGGCTGCAGTAAGGCCACGCGTGCTCATGCTTTGCACCTGCAAAGTCCGTGGGCAGCATTTCCTGAACTGGTGGCGAATCTTGCTCGCATGTTTATCAAGTCGCCAAGAATTCAGCTGATTGATCCTACAAGCTTGAACGTGAAAGGCCTCAGGCAGATTCAAGCCAAGATCACAAGCTCCAGGCCCGGCATGTTTGGGGGGCGGGGGCCGGGGTCGAGTGTAAAAAAGCGGGAACATGTGCTTCGTGGATACCAACGGATACCAACTTCTCAAACTCCTAAAGTCATAAGATGCGCTATACCCTCCATTTATACTCCACACTGCCAGAAACGCAGCGGTACATAATTTTAGCAAGCGTCAGCATTGACATCCACGCATTTGAATCGCAGCAAGCCGCCTACAGCCAGAGGGTTTCCCTCATGGACTGCCCAGAAGAAGTGCTGCTGAAAACGGTACTTCCTGCCAGAACTGATGGGGCTACGGAGGGTTCAGGCCACAACTTTCACAATTGATGCCTTTATGAGGGCCGTCCTCAACAGGCATCAAACAAGATGATGCAGTCGCCCGTAACACTGTTGACATATCTTTGCAATCCCCTCCCCTACAATAGTCAATATTCCTCCGAGCATATGGGAAAACTATTTTGAGGGGGTACCTATGTATATGTGTATATATATATCTATATGTATCTCTCTCTTTCTCTCCCCCTCTCTCTCTCCTCTCCTTCTTCTACAGGCGCTAGAGAGCCCTACAGCCCTACAGCTCTCCCAGGGTATGCGCCCTGCGCCCCCAGTGGAGTCAAGGTCGGGTACCCCAGAGGCCCGAAACGCCCAATCCCCGGCTCCATGGCAAATTGAAGGTAAGCCAGGAAAGGCCAGCAACCAAGCCATCAAGCCCGGGTTTGAGTGTGCTTCCTTCTCCGTGGAGCTGTGCGACAGACCACTCAGCCCTGCTACAGTTCATGAAATATCAACGCAGCAAAACATTCCCGCTCCTGGCCCAGTGACCCCTGTACTTGAGCATTTCACACATTAGTTCCGAAGACTTATCGCTCATCCCTCTCGGACATAGGTTCTGACATCAGCAAAAAAATCATCTAAAGGACAACACTTATGATACCCTAGCCTGCGGTCCCCTCTACTCTCTCTCTCTCTCCAGAGGGGACGTGGAGTTGGTTTGCTTGATAGTAACAGGGGTGGTAATTGCACCAGAACAGCAATTGACATTGCCGGTAGAAATTTGCGTAGACTTTCGAGAAGCCCAATAGCCAAAGCCAAGCAAAACCCTCAGCCCTAGTTCCTGCCGTAGCGGTCGATGATCTTCTTGGCTTCTTCAGTCTGCACCTCTGCCAGATCCTCACATCCCCAGGGGTCAACACGAGGACCCAGCATGAAGTCACACAGAGAGTCCCAACTAGTCAGGAACTGAACCTAAGCCCTAAAGTCTGTAGTATTGGAGCTATTGCGGGAGCATAAGAAGCACCTGATGCTCATGTAAGTCTGCACGGTAGCTAATTGCCCGGAAGTCGCCAGCCTGACAAGTGCTACTGTAGGCTCTGCAACCCTGATCCGGACAGAAACCCAATCTCCGTTCAAGATCTTGAGCTCAAGTCCAGAATATCTAGCGGGTCAAGATTTAGGGTTTAGGGTCGACGTGCGCCTGGAGGATGCAGGGGATGGAATCCTTTTTTTTGCTAAACCCTAA
Organism: Symbiodinium pilosum; assembly: GCA_905231905.1. Taxonomy (NCBI): domain Eukaryota; class Dinophyceae; order Suessiales; family Symbiodiniaceae; genus Symbiodinium; species Symbiodinium pilosum. The sequence continues at coordinate 6,456 of CAJNIZ010046325.1, read as the reverse complement.
ACCCGAAGTCATATAGTAGTATCCATTTTCTTTTCGATTATCCTTATACAAATCAGCACTATATAATCCGTCGGCCCTACATACCCCTAAATCATGTTGAGAAACCCCATCCAAACCCAGAGTCTCTCTTCAGCAGCATCACCGGTGCACTGTCATCCAGCTGCGCCTTGCACAGCAGCACGGACACACGGCTTAGGCTATACGGGGGTTCCGGCTTGGGATTTTGGACAGACCTGGACCCTGGATGTCTCCCACATCGTTTGGGACATACATTAGGTGACCCCCCACCCATAATAGTGACTATAGTGGTTACTGGTGATTATGCTAGGGTCCTCTCACATTCCTATCATACCGCTATTTCAGGGTGGGGGGTCCTTCCTAAGATAGATACTTTTAAAATCGTAGGACACAACCCGACGAAGGAAGCAACACAGGGTCCAGCGAAGTTGGCTTGGTCCAGGGTGACCCAAAAGTGAAGGCCAAGGATAGGTCCACCATAGCTGAACATTACGAAGCTTTCGTGTCATATATGAACTTTACTCTAACAGACTTTATGATATGATTTGGTTGGAATTTGAGCTTCCCCTACCACATTGAGGATGAGTGTGCAAGTAGATGGTGGAACCAGGTCTTAGCAACACATTGAGCATGAGTGTGAAAGTAGATGGTGGGACCTGTTTCTACATAACAAACTTCTAAGAAAGGATGTGGGAGACCAAAAACAGCTCCCTTCAGGGAGGGCGCCCGTGGTTGCTGTTAAAGGAGCTGCCCAAGAAGGTTTCCCTTCTGGGGAAACCACATTGCTTACTGTGTCCCCATATGGTAATGCATATTATCATCCTTAACAACAGATGAAATTCTGAGACCATCTTGTTGTTTGCTTTCCATATTGTGGTAACTTCAGTTGAAATCCTCAACAGCAACGCAAGAGCGAGTCTGCGAACATTCTTGTTACCTGCTAGCACTGACCAAGTTCCCGACTGCAAGTGGTACATGAACCTTACAGTCTATACATTGTATGGGCGGTTGCAGAGATTGTGTACTACCCTTTCGACGTTCAAATGCGGCTACTCTTGGGGATGCCCACGCGCTTGCTGTTACCTTCACCCTTCACAAACAAAGTGGAACCCCGCGCAAGCCTGAATTCCAAGGAAAAATGTTTAGGTACGACTCTTTTTGGGGCTTCATGATAATTTTGCGCTTTCCTCTCCGCTGTGGCATCCACCCTAAACCTTAAACCCTAAATCCTTTTCATCCTGAAAGTCCCTTACCCGTTTTTCCCACGTGCCGCCAGTGGCGGCGCGGCTGGCGAGCCGTCGAGAGGCCGATCGTTTGAAACAAGCTGCTGCAAGTGCGGAGGTGTACCCGTAGTTTCCTTGATCAGTGGTTTAAGGTTTAGGGTTTAGAGGTGTACCACCTGCTTCCTTCATTTCGGAGCTGGTTTAGACTTTCCAAGAAAGGATCCAAAACACATATCACTTTGACGTCTGTTTGCAGCGACCTATACACAAGTTGATGGGGAACCTGGAGCCGTAATACTGGCACGTCTTTATGCCTACGTTACCTTCAAGCATCAAGTCCAGTGATTGAAGGTGTCAGGTCGCAGATTCTTGGCTCAAGTTGTTCACGCGGTTAAGTTTTAGGGTCAAAAAAGGTTAATCTCTGTAATCCATGGGTGTCAAACCCATGAGGCTCATTTGGATACCAAGCTTTTCCAAGTCATATGACACCTACGATCCTGAACACGAGCACGTATGGTCACCATACACACGACTCCGGGGGCGCACAGCCCTGAGCCCTGCCTTCGGCCCAAATGACCTTCAATTTACTGGGTAGCTGTTAAGAAACGTAACTCAATTTAGTACAATAAGGAAGCCCTATTATTTATTATAGACCCATAATATGGCAATCGAATTTAAGTTCAAGACCCTACAAGCAACCCCCGAGCCCAAACCCTGAAGGCTCCTGGACTCCAAGGTCAACCACAACAACGTCTGGTTTTATGATACTATCGAGCTGCTGCCTCAGCTCCCTATGGCAAGCTGCAGTACTGACCTTAAACCCTTGACCTCCGTACATGGTTTAAAGATCAAGGTCTTTCTCACGTGACGGACAACCACCGCCCGCCCAATGGGTCCAGCATTAAAAAAAAAAACAGACCATTTCTATCATGTTCGTTCATACGGTTCCGGAACCCAGCCCACAGGACCACAATGCGGGGCGGTACCTTTTTGTAAACCGTCAACACAGGCTCTGAACCCTCTGCAAACCTTCTATAAAGGCTTCTACAGCCATTTCAAACCCTGTGCAAGCTCTCCATCTCTATAAGCCCCGTATAAAAAGCTATCAAACCTTCATAAAACCGCTGGAAACCCTCAAAAAATATCTTGAACTCTGTAAAACCTGCTATTATATCAATGAACCCTCTGCAAAGCTTCTTTAGGACCACAGGGGCAGAGGGGGCCGCGAATGCTGACATATATAGCGACTACTGAAGTCCGTTGATCCATCTGCTACTAACTAGTCGATAACGTGCTAAGGTGTAGGATTTAATGAAGAATCTCGAACTGTAGGTTTTAGAGTTAATGCACAGAGAACATGTCTTCCTGCTGATAATCAGCTTCGTCCAGACCAGACCATTGAATGCCGAGCCTCTGCAATGGCTCGTTTGAGGTCGCAAACTGTGGCGGCTGCGTCCAAATGTACCCTTCGCTGCTTTGTGAGCGACCCTCCTCAATCTCAAGCCTCCATGTCTTATGTAGATACACATGCACACAAATATGTGCAGGTGTGTTCTAAAGTCAAAGAGATATAGTGCATGAAAGCCAGGCTAAAGCGAGCTGGCCAAGTATCGTGGCAACATCATCTCCGCTGAGCGCGATGATTTTGACATCCATGGCTCCCAAGGCTTCCAATTAGATTTGGCAACACTAACCCAAGATTCGGACCTTATAACTATCCTGTGACTACAATCAGGTTGGGGTTGCCAACTTCTTATCATCTTGGAAAATCAATCCTGAACCCTAAAGGTCCTTGGACTTTAAAAAAGAAAGTGCATGCTGCACACCTACATGAGTTACAGCCACCACTAATTACAAGTAACTAGTGGACATGGGTTGCTTATGGGGGCATGTATTAGGGACAGTTTCAAACTACCCCAGAGGCCCCTCTGTCCACCCTTGGTTGTCCCTTGCTAACTCTAGACCCTAAACCCTAATCGCTAAACCATGAATGGTTTCCTTGCTAACTTACCAAGGGACCAATGATAGCTTGAGTAGCTCACATGAACCTCTTGGGACTGGAGGATATTGCTTGAAGCTTACCCTTAACCGCTTGTGGAGGTATTTCAAGTTAGTTTTAGGCGTAAAGCTTTCTAAAACCTCATCATGCCAGCTTCGTGAGGCTTAAGTAGCCTCCCGGACCACGGCCTACTGTGGTCAGTGCAGCGCCTTGACTTCAATTCCTGCGTCCTCAATATGGCAAGGCTCCGGTGGTGCCAGTAGCAAATCAGGGACGAACATGTGCTAGCGTCGTACCCGCACCTGACTCAAACACTTGGCGGGCATGTCTGGAGCAAGCTTCTATGGGCGGAGAGCTCCGCGTAGGTGAACAGCAATATCATCAAGCCCATGAAGGCGCTAGAGACAATCTCCGTTGACCCCAGGTTGACCCTACTGTACCAAAAAACTCTTCATTCCCATGGTAGAAAACAAGACTTAGGGCCCCCCAACAAAACCTCCTTCATGGCTCCAGGTTTAGGACTTACGCTTGTGGGCTTAGGTTTCAAGGTTCAGGATTTAGCATCTCTACAAATAATTTGCCCCCCCAATCCTCTAATAGGGCCTGAGGAATATTTGGAGTTAAAGTGAACTATATTCAGGCTTCTACATTAGATTATCCCCAACGTGTTGGCCACTTTTAAGAGATGCTGGTCAAAGTATTTGGAAATGAAGGAATGGAACCTAAGGATTTGAGATGGGATTTCAAAGGGGGCTACTACATACTATAGGGATCCACTCCTTCATTCTCTACTAAATCCGCAGCACTCGACCCAAAACTGCAGATCCTAAAGTCTGCATCCTAAACCATACAAACTCCAAACCCACAGTGCGCAGAACTGAAACTGAATCCCTGAGCCACTTGCCCTCAAGAACTTGCAGGCTCAGGGTTCAAGACGTTCAGTGTTTAGGGCTCAACGACCAGGATCTTTGGGGTTATAGCCCCAGTAACATAATCTAGTTACGAAGTTCCATGAACCAGGTCAGGTACCCTTTCTCCAACAAGCAAGGGGACCTGAAGGGGTGATTTGGGTGTAGGGCTCAGGGCCCAACCAAAGAGCCTAGGCAAGGTAGCCGGAATCCCATCCGTGGAGGAAGCACCCGAAAAGTCCCTCCCACACATGATAGGCCATAATAAACAAGCACTTCTCCATTTCATGGCGCCATATATGGGGTTCCAAAATTAGGGATCCATTCTGGGAAGTTCCTTAAGGAGGGTGAGAATACATTGAGGTCTACATTTGGGGGCTCCATGTATGGAAATAATATGGACGTTCAATAGGGCATGGGTGGGTTCTTAATGATGTCGCAAGGGCATTAGCCCAATCAAGACCAATGGAAGCCACACCCTTGGCTTACCCCCCTCAACCTTATGTTGAACGCCCTCCCACCAGCCGTACTATGAGATATGCCCCCCCATTGTATGAAGCCTTTATCGTGAATGTCTGCGGGGTGTTCATCATCAGGGAGACAGATTTTTTAAAACAACTTGAACACTAAAACCTAAATCCTAAACCGTCTGGGCAGAAGTATTCAGACCCAGATCCTAGTTAGCATTGTTTCATGGGGTTTCCCTACTCCCCCGCGTTGCCATTGAACACCCCTAGAGGTTGGGAGAGCTGTCCTAGGTAGGCATATTAGGCTAAAAAAGGTTTAGTGTCAAGGTTTTCGGTCTAGAAAACATTAGTGTTCTCTGGGGGCTAACTAAATTAGGGGTACCTTATGGGGCGGTCTCTGTAATAAGGGTTATAGCATAGCTTTCGTTGGGTCTATATTTAGGTCCCCCTATTCATGTAAACTGCCATCTATACTCGAGGAGCGCCATGATGAGGGGAACCCTCCTTCACTGAAACGGGCACCCTGTAGCATTACAACATAAACTTTGCAGGATTTAGGGTTTGCGGCTTGGGGTTTAGGATTTAGGGTTTGGCGTTTAGGGTTCATGGGTTCAGTGTTTTCGAGCACTGCGGCCATAAACTTGAGATTTGAGGTTCGCGCGCGCACGACGTAAGCTAGTTGAGACACGGGGAAGCCCAACTTATGACCAGGGAATATCCGAAAGTCCCTGACAATTTCGCCCTACCAGGAACCCCCGATGCCTACAGCTTGGCAGCAGTTACACGCTAATTAATAGCTATAACCCATTAAGCTATAGGTATCCACATGAAACAACTTTGCCAAGCTCTGAGATCAAATGGCTGCTTCGCACAGCAAGCTCCGCTGGATGTTGGTCGGGAAAGGAAATTGAACTGGTTCCCGTAGCAGCCCTAAACCATAAACCACCTCCCTAAACCCTAAACCCTACATGTTTTTTCTTTGCCATGCCTTCATGGGGTGGGGGCTGCAGTTGTGAACCACAGCAACTTCTGAGGCTACGTGGCTCTTTCCAAGAAAGACTGGAATGCTGCCTACTGCCCAGATATTCTTCATGGACTGCTAGGTTTAATTATCATATATTATCATAGACATGGATAATCCTAAGCACATCTGCTTGCATCTGGTCATTCTTGGGCTTGTTTTCAAAATGGGGTCCCAGGGTCTACTCACAGATATGAAGATGCGTTTTGCGGAGCCTCAAACAAGTACCGCCGCAATTGTCTAGACCATCACTGCGCTATATACCCCAAAATACTAGGATCCCTATTCTAGGAACCCCCCATAAAGAACCTATGGTTTGGAAACACAATTCCAGTTAAACCCTTCCCTGTTGGTAGGCACCCGGCTCCTGCCCCAAAATTAAAAAACTTCCGTGTGCAGACGTGCATATCTGTACATACGCATATCTGTTTCCAAGTCACCTGTGCTTAATGTGTTAGGGAATACTCGGATGACCACTAGACTCCAAAGCCTAGACACCAACACCTAATCCCTGAAACTGTACAACTCTAAACCTTAACCCCCAAAACGCTAAGCCCTCAACCGCTAAAGATCCTAAACTCTAGAATCCTCAGCCCCTCCTGAAACCTCTAAACCCTAAAAATCCCCCCAAAAAAACCTACAGCCCTGAACCCTAAGACCCTAAACCTCTAAACCCTAAACCCACCCTAAACTTTATCCCAACGTCCTCGAGCTCGGCGTTGAGGCCTCTTGCCATGAGATCCGCGCGCGCGCGGGCCACATCTAAGAGGCTCCTCAGTGGAAGGTTGAGGATTTGGCGGTTTCCTAAAATTAGGGGTAC
>CAJNIZ010046324.1:9195-31125 GCA_905231905.1 Symbiodinium pilosum | reverse complement strand
GGACCCTTAGGGTTAAGTAGATAGAACGGGGATTATATTGGGATAATGGAAAAGAAAATGGAAACTATTATTTAGGGTTTAGGATTTAGGGTTTAGGGTTTAGGGATAGAACATGGGGTATATGGGGATCTTATTATAATATACCCAAAGCCATATTCTATCTACTTAAGGGGGACTTAAAGATACATTTTGGGACCCCTTTAAAGGTGCTTAAGGGTAAAGGGTTTTCAGGCTTTAGGGCATAGGGTTTAGGGTTTTAGGCTTTAGGGTATAGGGTCTAGAGCTTGGGTTTAAGAATTAGGGCTTAGGTCTTATGCGTGTACCTTGGACCCTTTAGGGCCGTTAAAAGGGGTTATGGATGTACATAGGGTTAAAGGTTGCAGGGCTTAGGGTTCAGGGTTTCTCCAAAAGAGGGATAGTGGGGGCGCTTAGGGGCCCCTAGTAAGATTCTATAGGGTATAGGTTGTCGAGTCCTTAACTTCCCACATTTACCGTATCCATGATTAGGCGAGGGGTGGCGGGTGTTGTTGCCAGTGGGGAAGGCGTTTGTAGGGAACAAAGTAAGGAACAAAGTACTAGATTTGAGGGAGAGCGCGCGCTTAAGGGACTATAGGGTCTATACTGCTTGGGCAAGGCATGTTTCTTGTTTGAGCTCGTGATGCTTCCTAGTAGAGCAGAAATCATATATGGTGCTAGGGGCATTGAGGGTGTGAGGGTTGATGGGGGTTTGGGATGGGAGTTCAGTCTATAGGCTTCAGGTTTTGTAGAGCGAATTAGCATGCGGCTATGTGGGGATGAGACAAATGGTGCTAAACAGGGGCCCCGAGCAGCACACCCACAGACCGCTTATGGGAGAAAATTTGTGAAAGAGTGAGCGCACATTCTATGTGTGTGTGATCCGCAAATGGTGGATTTGTGATTTGTGGTGAGCAGAACTGGCTCCATCCTGGATGCCTTTTGAATATGCATCTTGCATCGCAGGCTACCCCGGTTTTGTTTGGCGGCGCAGTTTACAACGCACTGCCAGATACTGTTCAACAGTGAGGTTTCGGCCCCTTTAGCAGCTTACGTAAGATATTGTGTTTTGCAGATCATGCTTCTTCGCGCGGTATCCAGAGTTCAGGATCTCTGTTTTGTCAGTAGTGTTCGCAGGATGAACCCTAAACCACAACCGTCAACCATAAACTCAAGTCCCAAGCCTTAAAGCCAAAAAAAATGCAAGGGCTTCCAGAATAGTTCCAATCACCCGTGCATGTCAAGGAGATGGCGGAGGGCCCCGTTAAAAGCATGCATAGGGATCGTTTTGCGGAAGCCCCTGAAGCCCTAAACCCTTAACCCTCAACCGCCTATTAGGGAGCTTGTCCAAAAAGGCATTCCTTTTAAGAACGAAAATGCTGTGGACAGGCCCTGAGCCCTAAACCCAACAACACCCTAAACCCATCCTGGAATAGTGTTCAAGGTGTAGGGGTTTAGGGTGTAGCGGTTTACCCGGACACCCAAAGTATGTAAAAGAATGGCCTTTGTTTACCACATTTAGGGTGTTTAGGCATGATTTTACCTACTCACCGGGTCCAGGTATCCAGTGTACAGTCACAAAACTTACTGTATCTGCCAAATTCTTGTTCTCTCAGGCCTTGGCCTGAGGGTTTAGGTTGTAAGCCTGAAGACGTAAGCCCCGAAACTTTCAATCCATAACAGACTATGTATCCGTATACATTTACGTATTGCACTGCAACAATGTTCCGTTGGGCCTTTGCAATTATGGGAGGTACTATTCATATGTACCAGCAAGTAGACTAACTTTGTTTTACCATAGGTGCCACCAGCAAGAAGCCCGAGTTGTTGAAACCCTTATTTCCTATAAGCTGCTATAGAATGCAGTTGTTCAGGATTTTCCTATTTTCTTGTTCATCTGATGTTCCATTCTTAAGAAATTGTAATTCATGTCTTGACATGGGTACTATCCCTTTAACTCTTCAATGTTTTCACAGGTTCCCACCCCGCACCCTAAATGCTAAACGCGAAATCCTCAATCCTAAACTGCATAGCTGATCAGGTCGGGGAACCCTGGAAGGGGACAGCTTCTTGGATCCAAGTTGTCGGATTCATCTTCATGACTGCTGGAGCCTCGGCTATGTGGGTTTAGGGTTTTAGGGTTAAGGGTTAACTAGGGGTACTAGGAGGGTCTTGGTACCTGCAAGTTTCTCTTTCAACGATCCCTCCAGAATCTTTAAAAAGGGCGACCCCTATAGCGTGGTACTCTCCACATGGTAGTTTCCATAAATAGAGGGACCACTATATAGACCCCAGAATAACTGGAAGGGGCCCGCTTGACTCTCCGTTCGTGCGTATTAGCGTTTAGGGTTTAGGGCATCATGATCAAAATGACCTCACTCATGTGGTTCAGCCAACGCAAATAGCCCCAGGCAACAACTGTTTTGGCCCCCCCCCACCCTTATACCCAAGTTCGTATGAGAGTCATATGAGAACCACAGGACCCTTAAATTAAGGGCTGGGCAACCAGTATCTATCTTCTACCCAAAGCCCACAGCTTGCAACTCTACAAACTGCCGCTTGCCTTCAACTTTCGTTTCTTTTTTCCATTAGTTTCTCCATGATTGTGGCACTGTTGAAAGAATCCCCTCTCAACCCTTGTTCGCCTTAAAACCCAAACCCTGTATGAATCTGTGTAAAGCCCTTGAAAGAGCTCTCAAGCCATCCTCAGGTGTCTTCATTTATGCCTACGGAAATGCAGTTCAACAAGTCGTGGCTGCCCAGCAGGAGGAGCTTGATTCCTCCGCAACTAAAACCCCTGAATGATATTATTGAACAACTCCCTACATCCGCCTGATATTACGTATTTCCATTTGTGGTACACTATAATATGGGAAGCATCTAATATTACGTGGCTTTGAATTCGCAATACGCCCCACAATATGTACTGTGGGAAACAATTCATGTTGTCAGGAAGTGTCCCGAAACCCTACATTCCTAAACCCCACGTAACCCCTAAACTTTATTGGGCAAACTGGAACCCAAAAATAGTCCAAAGGACCTCAGCTCTTTTTTAAAACGGTGCTTCATGGGGTTTCATGTTGGTTTAGGGCTGTAGGGTTTAGGGGTACATGGGGTTTCGTGTTGCTCGAGGGCAGGTATGTGGGGATTTCGTTGGGGCCGCGGAGCTCTGGGAAGAATTCCGACTCCGGAGCTTCAGGGTGTCTGGGGTGGGCTAGGGGATCAGGTTTGGGGTTATTCCTAAACCTTGGGTACTGCCCTCCCTCAGTAACAGTTGGATAATACATTTAATATGGTTATATTTAGCCCTTGATAGGACCCCTGATATAGACTGTTACTGGGTGGGGGTAGTACCCAGCCTAAACCCTAAATCGCGGTTTAGGGTTCAGGAGGGTTTAGTGAGGCAGGTGTCAAGGTGCCAGGATTTCAGGGTCTAGATCTATCGTGCGTTGGTACTTCCCCTGCACTCTAACCCCCAAACCTTCACCCCAAACCCTAAACTCCAAAACCCTCAAACCCTAAACCCCAAACCCCAAGACCCTGCGCTGTGTGCTTGAAGCTTGAGGCTGGACTGGTGTGGCCCTACCAGAGCTTTAGGGCTTGATGTTGAGGGTGACCTGTAATTATGCCTTATAAAATGGGCGTTGAACTTAAAAGTTGGGTATCTTTGCTTATTTTTCAGGTAGATAATCCAAGTCTCCCCCTCCCCAAAACACCGAGAGCTGTTAGATGGGTTTATGGGTTGCGAGTTCAGGATTCGTTTAGGGTTTAGGGTTTAGGGGCTTAGAATTTGGGGTTTGCCGAAAATTTGGGGGCCCTTTACGCCAAACATCCTAACCGCAGACTCCCAAAAAGGTATTCTCATGTATTGCAAACCAGTAGATTCCTGGGAACTAGGCGTCAGAGGCGCCTACGAAGTGCATTATCTGGGCCTGAGCTCAGGGTTTACCTGAAGCCCAATAATACTTTATATGCGAGTCGCAAAAAGCCACTGAGGTGATATAGAAGCCCAAACTTAGGGTTTAGGGTTTAGGGTTTAGGGTAACCCTAAGGGTCCAAGTACCAAATAATCACGCTTCCAGGGGTTTAGGGTGTAGGGTTTTAGGGGAAGAGTCACAAAACCCCGAAGACGAATGATCTCCCTTTGTAGTATCCCAGAAGAAGAATAAGGAACGTTTCAGGGTAGGGGGGTGTTTTGCTGCTGGGTGGCGTGATTCAGCTGCTTGCGCATGGGATTCCGCGAATCATCAGAACTTTTGCAGACAGCATCGCATCAATGTAACAGGGTGCTCCGATTAACACCCTTCACCTTAAAACCAGGTGGAGGCTTGAGATACGATTGATTTCTTGTAGTGGTTTGGAACGAAAACTGTTTTTTCTGGGTAGGCAGCAGCCTTCAATTACTAGTCTTCAGTAGTTAAAGGAAGACTGACTTCCGACTGCATTTACAGTATATAACCCGTAACAATCCCCCCACATATTCAATTCGTTCCCTGCTAACCACCAGCAATTAGATCCTAGGCTCGAAGACCTAGACCCTAAACCCTAAACCCTAGACCCTAAACCCTAAACTCTAGACCCTAAAGCCTAAACCCTAAACCCTAAACCTTAATCTTGGAAGTCTTGCCAAAGACGTCAGGAGCTGAAGGGCATCCCGTCCCCAATCCCAGTCGCCCACTCCATGCGGGAACTGGCCCTGGAAATGGACCCAGGCTGGATAAGGGGTTTAGGGTTTAGGGTTTAGGGTCTAGGGTTTAGGGTTTAGAGTTTAGGGTTTAGGGTTTAGGGTTTAGGGGGGAAAGATGGATAATGAAATGGAAGCTTGGGGTTTAGGGTTTAGGGATAGTTAAGGGGGCATTCTAGGGACAGTTATAAAAACACACTCAGGCATAAGGCTCTGGCATTTGGGCTTGTGGCTTAGAATGATGCATGGTGAAATGGACAAAATAGTATAATATTTCTAGGGATCCCTACACCCTCAAGCTCGGAATGATGCAGGGTGGACAAATAAAAGGAGTATAAGATTTGCAGGCGTCCCTACACCCTGAACCCCAAAACCCAAACCCTAAACTCCTAAACCCCTGAATCCCAACACCCTAAACCCTAAACCCTAAAAGGAACCAAGTTTCCACGCCAAGGTTGAAGATATGGGCTCGTAAAAGAAGGCCTTCTACCCTGTGGGGACCCCTTGAAGGTTATAGTCCCCCTTAAGTAGATAGAATATGGGGTATACGGGGATCCTATCATAACATACCCAAAGCCGTACTCTATCTACTTAAGGGGGACTATAGTACATAGTCCTGTCATACTAGATATGACGTCAAGTGGTTGAGGGTTCAGAGGTTGAGGGGGGGGGGTTAGGTTTTAGGGTAAGGGTGCTTCATCCATTCATACTAATGTTTAACGAGAACCACCCTTAATATTCAAAATGCCCCCCCCCCAACATAATATGAGGTCTCTTCTAGATAAGTTTTCATACTTGGGATTCCGGGATATGTTAACTCCCGCACAGTGACGATACTTTGTTTTTCCGGTAAAGGGCTTCGGACCCTTAACCCTAAACCCGTTCAGGGTATGCCGTTCAGTGTACGGGGCAGAGGGAGGGCCTGGGCCTTCAGATTCAAAGGCAATCTAGCCCAGCACAAGCCCTATATCCCAACCTCCGAGCAGGTCACTAACAATATCTTGCATGCATGATGTCAATCCCGAATAGACGACTATTTAAAACCCTCAGCAGCACCTGGCGTCTTCAAGGGCCCGATTTTGAAGAAACCCCCGCATGGATAAAGTACAGCCTGCAAATTATGCAGGGTCCTGTAGACTTTACTTACTAGTGGTTAGTCTGGAATGAGGGAAGATTAGTCCCTGTATACCAGATTGGTTTATTTCTTACTAACCTCCAGTATGTCTTGCGGTTACGGCTGGAACGATGAGGGCTGATGACTCATAGGTACCATAAACATGAGACCAGAGGACCTAAACCCTCAAAACTCGAATTTTGAGGGTGGGCTTTAAGGATCCACAGATTTTCCAGTCTTGAGGGTAGAGGACTTGGCGTTGAAGCCTGGGGCTAAGACTTCATATAAGGTTTAGGGCTTGGGATTTAAATTTGGGCAGTTTAAAAGCAGCCTCACCGAACCTCACCCTAAATGGTGGTTCATACAGGGAATATTACGGAAAAGGCCTTAAACTGGGAAGTGAAATTATTCTAAATAACCCTGATGATTTAGGGTTCTGGGCTCCGGGGCTTGGGACGAATATTCCGGATACCAGTACTGGTACGTGGGCGCTTGTGGGATGGTCGGCAGCATGCTTGGAGTTTCAGGGTAGTTATCCGGCAAGTAGACGGATCGTATAGGGGCAATAGGATTTAGGTTAGTGATAACCCGTCTGCAAGTGTACTTGTGTCGCAATAATAATCGCCCTGGGTCATGAGTACCAGTGAGAATTGGGCTATAGCTACTGAAACCTCCAACTGTTTGTATACTCATGTTATGATTGTTTGCATGTCACCCACTACAGTAAGCCCCTTAACCAAAAACCCTTTATCTAACGCCAATGAAAGAGTTCACCACACCCGCCAGCAGAACAGGAGTTATTCCTGCAAAAGGCCTTGGCCTATTGGGTGGCTTGCCGATTTTGGTAACCCGAAACCCTAAACCCTTAAACCCTCAACCCTAAACCCTAAACCCTCAACCCTAAACCCTAAACCCTGTGTCCTTTTCCCAAGACGGTTTGTTTGCTGACTGGTACAGGTGTGATGCCATCACCTCTGGCGGTTATCGCTGCGGAGTTCCAGCAGGACCCGATGTACCTAGAGGTAACCTAGGGTTTAGGGTTTCGGGTTTAGGGTTTCGGGTTTAGGGTTTAGGGCTAGACCCTTAAAACAAGGTACAGATACCCAAATATCAGAGACAAGGGCCATTCTATTAGGTATAAAGGTTACTCAACCCTAAACCCTAAAATCCAGGTATATAGGCGACTTGGGTAGGCCTACACTCCGGGCTACACCAGTTCAGTAGGTTACCCTAAGGCCTAAACCCTGCGCCCTAAACTCTAAGGGTTTCAGGCCCTCCTTCCCTAGTGAGTTCGAGGTTTCGTTTCATTCGAGGATTCAACTTCGGGCCATGAGACCTAGACTGAGTTTAGAGTTTAGGGTTTATAGGGTTTAGTAGTTTAGGGTTTAGGAATTAGGGCTTAGGGCTGGGGCTTATTGAATCCTAAAGGTCCTGAGGTCTTAGGAGGTTGGTTTCTCACATGGTTTGAGGACGTTGGGCTCAGCTTTGAGGATGTGTAGGGCTTAAGTTAGGTCAGTCCGCCCTACAGTAATAGCCCCTAAATATGGAGCTACTAGGTTCTACTTGCTAAGCCTCCCTGACCTTAAACCCTAAACCTGAAACCCTAAGCCCTAAACCCTGAACCTACCTACTTACAAAGTGCCCCTGATCCCTCCAAGTAGGGTTTAGGGGCATAGTCCCCCTTAAAGTAGACAGAATATGGGGTATATGGGGATCTTATTAGAATATACCCGAAGCCATATTCTTTCCCTTATGGGATTCTATCTACTTAATGGGGACTATACCTTTGGATCCACAGGACAGCGCCTTTGGCGATGCAGGTGCTTCTCGTGGACTCCGGACAGGTGGCTTAAGGGTTTAGGGTTCCCGTAAAAGGGATATGGAGGTTTGTGGGGTTATATAGGGATAATGGAAAAGAAAATGGAGGCTACTATTTAGGGTTTAGGGCTTAGGGTTTGGGCTTTCGAGTTGAGGATTGAGTGTTTGGGGATTTAGGGTTTGGGGCTTAGGGTTTGGGCTGCAGGGTTGAAGGCTCAGGGTTTAATGTTTAGGTTGCGGTTGGGGTTTCGAGTTCAGGGTTTGGGGTTCGGCCTTAAACTCTGAACCCTAGACCTTAAAAACTTGGCCCATGAATTCTTCATACCTAACCCTAAACCCTATAAACCTTGAACCTCTAAGTAAGCTTGTCCGTCTTTGCTGCCACATTGACAGCGGGGGTTGGTGTGAAGGTCATTGTAAAGAATATACTGGGGCCTAGAGGGGTTACATAGGCATGCACATTTAATGTATATGTCTAGGGTTTAGGGTTTAGGGTGTGTATATATATATATATATACATGGGGATTAGGGTTCGGGTGTGAGGGTTTTGGTGTTCTGAAGGTCTGTGTGAACGCGGGGCCAGGGGTAATGCAATTCGCGAAACGGGGATCCTAAGTAAAAGGGAGCCTACTGGAGGACCATTATTCTAAGGAAGAAACCGTGGGCCCCTAGTATCGGCCCTAAACTCTGGAGTCCTCATATACCTACTATATACCTCATATGGGTGGTTGTCAGAATTATGGTCCCTTTTTGGGTACCCTAATATCAGGTGCCGTATTACAATAGGGATCCAAAAAGGGATCATAATTTTGACAACCACCCACATATGTACCCTTAAGGGCCCCTAGAATCCCCCCAAAAGGCTTGAGGGCCCATATTACGGGCCCCTACTTCTAACCGTACAATTATAGGGACATATATTTTGAACGACTACCACAAAGCTGTTTGATGCCTTCTGGATTGACCCTTCTAAGTAGTTTTATGGATAGATAGCACTCAGTGTTTCTCAATATACCTACCTGGGACCAACCATTTGCTCAAAGTCAGATTTCTGATTGGCGGCAGTAAAAGAGAAGTCTGGGCGGGAGCAATGCACCCCCTGCCCTCAACTGGTCAGCCGGCTAGGCCTTGTACGGCACGGTTTACAGTTTCCATGTTGTTTGCTAATTGCTTCTCCTTTCTTCCCTCCCAAATCCCCTCAAGCCCTAAACCCTAAAGCCCACACATCCCCACATACCCATCCCCACATATTCTATTCTGCTCTCTCTACCCCTTGCCATTCCCATAAGCCCCTTCAAAGGCTCCCTGACACCGGGAGCCTTTGCCACTCCGCAGCGTCTACAGCAACGCATCTGGGCCGGCTTAGGATCTAGGTTTGCGGGGAACCCGGAAATCCAAGAAACATGAGCAATGGCCTGCTAGGGCTTAGGGTTTAAACGAACCCAAACATATGATATACACCATATAGTATACATATTATGTATGTATCTCTCATACAGAATACATGCAAAGAAGAGTGTGGTGTGTATATATATATACACATATCTCTCTATACATCTACGCTGCATATAGCATTTTATGTACTATAGGCCGTGATTAATAACCTGATTTTTTAAGGGCCTTACTAGTAGGATCCGTATTCTAATCCCCATGAGGGGAGCTGGTTTCTTAATTAGGGGTCTGCATTATATTGCCCTAAACCCTACGCCCCAAACCCTAAACCTATAATCAGTACCTCAACAATACCCAAGGAATCGGCAGCAACGCTGACTTCGGCATGGTCGGCTTGTAGAAGCGACACCCGGCCCCAAAGGGCAGGATTTGAGGTTTAAAGTTCAGGGTTGAGGGATTAGAGTTTAAGGTTCCAGAGGGGTTTAGTCAGGTTTTAGGGTTTTTGGTGTTTAGGGTTTGGGCTGCAGGGTTCAAGGTTTAGGGCATCTTTCTATCAGCTATGAGGAAGATTACTTACGCTATCACCAAAGTACATAGAACACCGGAGATAGCGCAAAGAGGTTTTAAGGTGTGTGGTTTGCTTGTAGGCGCAGGAGACTTAGTAAGCAGATACAGACAGTTAATGGGTGTTTAATGATTTTAGACGGCGTAGTTGAGGTGATTTGTATGCTTGCCGTGTCCCGCCGGCTCTGCAAATGTCCTGGGACTACCATGCCCCCCTATTAACAAGGGCCTGATAAGCTTTGACAACCCCAAATAAGAATCCTTCATAAGTCCATACTTCGTTTGTGGGGGCCCATGTACTGGAGGGCCGTCGTAGCCCATGAAAGTACGGCTGAGAGCATTCGGGTGTTAGGATTTCGAGATCTGGGCGCAAGATTTAAGGGTTTTGTGGTGTACGGGTGAGAGGAGTTAGCAGGCAGTTGATACAGGGGTATCAAACGAAAGAAATCTGCGTGACCTTGAGTTCCTTCCACCGCAGGACATCTCATGTTTCAGTATACCAAGGTTAGGCGGAAGCTGGTGTATCAACGGTAGACCTCGCATTGAGCCCGGAATCTTGTCGAACTGCTGAAGGCTGAATTTGGGGCCTGGGTCCAGGACGTATACCGTATACCCCAAAACTGCTGAAAACAGTTTTTCCCTCACTGCTAAGGCAACTCTGGGCCAAGTGGCACGCCAGCATGAACCGACCATAGCTGGATTGTAGGTTTATCATGACTGCAGCCGGAGCTTCCACAACAAAGATTACTGAGAACCAATCCAGATGTGCTTAGGCGATGGCTTATAGTTACTTTTCTCCCGTTATGCCTGGACCTGCGAAGTATGTCGAATAGTTGCTTCTTTGACCCTATGCACTGATATTTTGGAAGTTATGTTGAAGAATTCCGAAAATCCATGATAGCCCACATAGGTCCCAATATAAGCCCAGCTTCCATCTCGTTATACATTTTCTTCTCCATTTTATGCTTCATTGGTAGTCTAATCCCTAGGCAATAAATCCTGTATCCGGCCAAAAAAGTCTCGGTTCGGGGAGCTCCCGCGCGGTGCTGCTGCAAAAAGCAGTGTACACAGCCATCGATTGAAGAAAGCGTGCGCGCAGGGGGCAAGGGATGACCAAACGGTCACCTAAACCCTAGGCGCTTTTGACCCTAAACCCTAGACCCTAAGCTCTAAACTCTAAACGTTAAACCCTAAACCCATAGGCGGGCCTTAGGGGAGGGTGGCGAGTGTCGGCTAAGGCTGACTTTAATGCTAGTTGCCATAAACAGGGGGGACCCCAACATAGACCCCAATATATTCTATAATCCCTTCCTACAAAAGGGATGGCTAATTTTGAGAAATCCTAAACCCAAAGCCCTATATAACCCCAATAGAACCCCAATACCCTCCTTTTAAAGGTACCCCTCATTTGGGGACAATCCGGGGTCTGAAGAATGCGTCATGCACAGGCTGGATTCACCTCTTTTATAGGCTTCCTCCCCCCAGGACTTCACATGTTTGAGGGTTTAGGATATAGGTACCAGAACTATAAACTATAAACCCCGTTTGAGCTATACTCTATACCCTTAAAGGGGGTTCTATAGGGTTTAGGGTCTAAACTCCTTAAATAGGGGGTTATATAGGGGATTTTCAAGAGACTACTATAGAGGTTATTAAGACGGATGCTCGGAGTATAGACAATGGCTCATATGGCCTCTACTGGTGGGCACTGAGGCCCTGACAGAGGGTAGGAGGAGGGTCTAGAAACATGCCCCAAATCTTACTAGAAGTCTTGGCAGGTTTTTTTGTTAGTTGAAGAAGCAGTTCTAGATCAAGGGTTCTTGAAGTCATGGGCAGTGCCGTTGGCTTTAAGGAGCAGTTCTAGATCCCAAGCCCTAAACCTTAAACCTTAAACCCTAAACCACATTTGGGTTCTTGAACTTATGGGCAGTGTCGTTGAAAAACCCAGCTTTGGGAGTTTGACTTGCTTAAGGGAACCAAAAGGGTCCAAGTACCCAAATATTAGTGCTTTAGATCCTAAACATCATTCAGATCATAGTATTTGTGGGGCCTAAAGCCCATTCTTTGGGTACTTGGACCCTTAGCCCTCCTCACCCTGAACCCTAACCCCTAAACCCTAAACCCTAAACCCCAAAGCGGAACGCAGTTTTGGCAAAGAGTTCTCAGACAATCCACCCAGTAAAGCCTGCTTCAACCAGTAGTTGCCGCAGGGTTAGGGTTTAGGATTTAGGGTTCAGGGTCTAGGGTTCAGTAGAACCCTAAGGCTTTATTAAAATAGTAAGCTTGTTCTAGGTCTAGGGGGCTTACAACAGAAATGTACGGATGAGATACACGGTAAATCACAATTCTGCCGAGTCTTCAAGGATGCGGGGTCTCTGATGTCAGGGGAGATGATTAGGGGACGTCCTTGTTCGGGCTACCTTTCTTGGACGGGATGAACCTTGCGGTCATGTGGCATTCATAGTTGAGTTGTTGTGGAAAGTTTAGTTGGGCAAAGTGTAGCGACCTCAGCCTCACCCCACATGGATGGAAAACGGCCTTGTTACACCCGACGGCCTGGACTATACACCCTATTTCAGGCTTTGGAAGTTATTGCCCAGATAGCAGCCATTGAGGTTCTTGTATATGGTAAGGGGGGCGGCACACAGTTTCCACTCAGGGGGTTGTCCAGGGTGCTACCTATCCAGGATGTTTGCTGAGTTTTTTTAATTCAGCCTGTTTGCTGTGTTTGGGTTTTGACAAGGGTTTCAATGCTTAGGGAACTCAGTAGTTTCTCAAAGCAGTCCCTATATAGTTCAGAGTTCAGGTTAGGTTGCCAAAATTGTGGTCCTCTCTTGGATGCCCTATAGTCGGGGCCCAAAAGACATGATTCTGGAAACCTTCCATATGAAACCTAGTGGGGCCCAACTAGTAGGTACAACACACAAAACTTCAGGTAGTTGGAGTTGCCGGCAATTCCAAAGCTCTATAGAGTCCCTACTTCCACAAGTAACAGGCACCTGCATGTGGCAACACGTTGCTTGTTTGCCGAGGCTCCATCGGGACTCGCACTCCAATTTCAAGGACGAACTTTTAAGGGACGGGTTTGGGCCAAGACCCTCCTAGTAATGTTAATTGGAATAATAGAGCCCTTAATGATGGGCACTCAAGCCATAGTAGAGTCGAGGGTGGGTGGAGGGTCTAGCGGGTCAAGGGTTTTGGTTTAGTATTTGAGGTGACAGATTTCCTAATGAGCACATTTTGTTTTCAGGTAAGCTGACGTTTCAAGAGCTGTTCGGTTCCCATCAAATGTAGTTAGGTCTCCGCTCCATTCTATACCGGGTGTTTCTTACAAAAGGGGGGGCTGCGACCCCACGGTTAAACCCTCAACCCTGGACTAGATAAGCAGCCATTCCTGAGTCAGCCTCCGTCCAAAGCTATTACAAAGCAAACGAGAACATGTTAATGGATTGTTGCCACAGGTTCTGAACCACGCCAAACCCTAAACCCTAAACCCAAATCTCAAGCTGAAACCCTGAACTCCAAGCTCGTAATCCTGAACCGCAAGCCCTCGAACCCCACACCCTAAACCCCAAACCCTAGACCCTAAACCCCAGACCCTAGAGCCCAGACTGACATAAACCCTAATCTCTAAACCCTAAATCATAAATCTCCATAATCATGACTATAACCCTAAACCTTCAATCCATCAACAGGCGCAGTACGGCGAATACCAGGCTGAAGAGTCTCCCTGGGGAAACCTGCGCCTGGGCACTCTTGTGGAGTTCAGGGGTTCAGGGTTGAGGGTTTAGGGATTGGGGTTTAGGGTTAGGGTTTAGGGTGTAGGAACGGGAGTTGAGGGATCGGGGTTTGTGGTTTAGAGTTTAGGGTTTTGGGATTCGGGTTTCGGGATTGGGTTTTAGGAGGGTTTGGAGTTCAGGGGTTTAGGCTTTAGTGTCTAGGGCTTCCCTACGCCCCTATACTCTACCCCTTTCTTCGGCCACCTAACTTTGTGTCTAGTATCTTCTATGCACAAAATTAGGTACCCTAACCAAAGAGCAGGGTATAGGGGTCTAGGCGAAGTTTGCCTACCCTCAATAGAGCCCAATAACCCCAGGTAGGACCTGCATGGAGGCTGTACTACGCACAGATTGGGCATAGAAAGCAGTAAACGGCACATGCACTTTCTAGGCTTGCAGAAGGGGCAAAATGCAAGCCAGAAGACTATCTAGGAAGGAAACCTTTCAAAGTTAGAGAGTTTGGTTGAAGCTGAGGGCTTGCACCTCAGGATTTCGAAAAGCCCACTGGCTACAACCCAGGATTGCACATGTTCAACCTCCCGACCTGGACGCCCAGGTATGTCGAATAGGGTTTAGGGTTTAGAGTTTTCAAATAATGGCCTTTCTGATCATATGTGGCAGCGGGTCAACACCAAAGGCTTCTAGTAAGGCCCTCGCACGCGACATACCCTGTTACAAGGGATATGTAACAGGGGCGCGAAAAGCCCTCCAAGATCATAAGTACCAGGACCCTCCTTGTGTCCTTAATTGGGGGCTTTCAAGGGTATTCTAAGTCTCTTCAAGGTTTAAGGTTTAGGGTTTCAAGGGTTTAGGGTTTAGGGTTTCAAGGGCATGTAACAGAGGCTTGTCCGCGCGGGCCATCGGGCGCGGGGTTTCGATTCATTCCCATGTAGGGCATTCAGGTCATGATTTTGCCTACTTTTTGAGTCCAGGTAAGCCGTGAAGTACCGTTGATGCGCAAAATCCTGCACGACCTGAAGTATAGAATAGCAGCCCTGAAACTTAAACCCCTAAACCCTAAACCCTATACTTAACCTTTTGGTTCAAATTCATATAAACTGATAAAGGTCATGCACGATTGTCCATCAAGCTCACCAAAGCCTTCGTGGATTCTGGAACCACATCCCCTGGCCCCCCCGAATCTCGCTTGGGGCTACCTTGACACCCCAAGTAGGCAAAGTAATGGTCCAGAGCCCATGGAAAGACCCCAAAAGGGTCATTATTCTACCTATATTTGGTAGTTTCCCTAAATAAGGGGACCCAGTATAGACCCCAATATACTATAGTCCTTACTATAGGGACCCCCAAAAAGGTACCCCTAATTT
The DNA here is from genome assembly GCA_905231905.1 of Symbiodinium pilosum. NCBI lineage: Eukaryota > Dinophyceae > Suessiales > Symbiodiniaceae > Symbiodinium > Symbiodinium pilosum. The sequence continues at coordinate 16,434 of CAJNIZ010046324.1, read as the reverse complement.
TGGGAAACCTTATTTTTGGCGTTTAGACAAGTCAAGTCAATTAGGGAGTCAGCCTGGAGCCCCAAGAGCTGGAGAATGATGGCAAAGGGGGTGGACCTAGACCCTCCTCCTACCCTCTATTAGGGCCTAAGTACCCACTATTAGGGACCATATATCCCCAATTAAGGGTACAAGGAAGATCCTGAGAGACTGAAAGCCGCAATCAGCATTTGCTGCATCCTGACCTCCATGATTGCGAGGCAGCGCTACAACTTTCGATTCAGAACAGAACTGAAGGCCTGCGGCAAGTGAGCTATAGTCTAAACTCCTTAGAGGGGGTTATATAGGGGATCATCTAGGGAACTACTATAGGGGTTATTAAGGGGGATACTAGGAGTTTAGACTATGGCTCAAGTGAGCAGGAAGCACCGCCTGCAGCACCCGCAGGCGATCGATGAAGTTGGCGCTGTTCCCCAACTCCTCTAGGTTCTGGCAGCGATTGTGATTTCCAATGTTGAGCACCAGCCGTTGAAGAAGAAACCCTGAACCCTATAGTCCCCCTTAAGTATATTATAATAAGATCCCCATATGCCCCATATTCTATCTACTTAAGGGGGACTATAAACCCTAAGGCGGAAACTTTACGAATTCTTGACCCTAATCCCTCAACCCCAAAGCCCTAAAAACTCAAATCAGTAATCCCTACCCAGATCCCCCAAAACCCCACTACAGAGCCCAAATAGCCGCAACTTGGAGCTACATAGACCTTACTTGGGGGTAGTTGACACCTTTCCTACGCCGAAAATCCTAAACCGTGAAAGTACTGATCCCTGTAAACTTCCAGGTATGTTTGTGGAGACTGCCGCCGTGGCGCTTCCCTGGTGGTCACTGCGATTGCAGAGGCCGACCAACTCTCTGAGGCTGCTTAATGTGATAACAGGACTTTGCTTGGCGCAGGCCCTCTCATAAGGACCACTTGAGGAGTGGGCTTAGAAATTTCAACCGTCGTTTTTTGTCATGTTCTCAACTCAAAACAATTAACCCATGCAAAGACCCAACAGCAAGTCAGAGCCGTTTTTAATGAATGCAGCTCTCATCCAAGAGCTCCTGCGGCGGGGATGACGTGCTTACTTGGAATTTTTCACCTCGCCAGAGAACTAGCAGCCCCGACCAGTTAAGAGATATACAAGGTAGAAGCATGGCCCCAAACCCCGAAAAGATAGCCCAAAAGACAACGTTTCTACCTGCTTTCGGGGTTTGGGTAGGGTACAGATCATCGGGACCAAGGGCCATAAGAGGCGATTATAAGAGGAATAGTGACATCAAGGCCCTTAAAAAGGACGGGATTTATTATTCACGGGTCTACAAGGGGGTGGAAGGTGTGGTTGAAGGTAGGCGAAAGTGTTAGTTTCAGGATGATCCCTGCGCAGTCATCCTATGGGATTTCCGTAATCATTTTCTTGAAGCTCCAAGCCCTAAACCCTAAACCCTAAAACCCCAAACCCTAATCCCTAAGCCTTGAACCCTAAACTTTAAACCACGTAGACCGCTCAAAGGTATTTATTTGCCCAGCGACTCTAGAGGCCCCTTTTTTGTCCGAGTAAAAGACGTTAAGGTTTAGGGTGTAGGGTTTACGGACCAAAACAGCATAACCATACGTGTGCGATTTGGCAGTATATCCCTACCTTCTCTTGGTCGGTACGCACCTGATTAGGTAACTTAGGGGGCGTATAGTTGGGCTGGAACGACAGTTGTAATGGGGTTACAGTGACCGTGGGCCTCCAAGTTGGAAGCCATACACTTTGAAGGTTGAAGCCCCTTTCATGGAGCGAGGAGCGCTTTTTTTCAGAGTAAATCTCTCCAATAGATGCAACCTGCCATATCATCACCATACAAGTTCAAGGCCTAGGGCACCCACGCGCAGAGCCCGATTTAAGCCCTATACAACACCATATATAGGTTTTTGTTGCCCTAAGCCTTAGACCCTAAACCTTAACCTTAAACCCTAAACCCGCCTTCGCTGCGGCGAGCAAAAAAGGCGCTTAAAAAAAAAAAAGCGCCTGTATAGCAGGAATGATACATTCTCCAGCCTCCACATCCAGCGTGAGATCACAGCAGCGCTTGCAGGCAACTGGCGCCAGCAACGCTCAATGGCCCGTGGCGGCTGTGCACCAGTGCCCGAGCCTCCGCTGCAAGTCCCCTCGTCCCTACCAGCAGAGCAGTTGACGCACAGCGATCGACATTCTGCACGGCCCCTGGCGCCGATTCGCATCTCGGCATGAACACACGAACGCATCAGCACAGGCATCGCTCGATTGCCCTCACTTTGAAGAATACATCGACCTTGCAACGCCGCCAGCAGATGCACCGTCAGCCTCGGTAGGACATGGCCCGCGCCGCCCCCTCTTCAACGAGGGAGCAGAGATAGTAGAGCAGTTTGCGCCAGACCATGCCTCATCTGCAAGCGAATCAGAGGAGGACCCACCAGGCGAGCAAGCCGGCCGGGCTGTGGGGTTGCATGCATGCACCAACACAGGATTCACTTGAGCAACACATCCTTGCACTGCCCTCCATGGGCACGTTGGCAACCGCCAAGCTGCGAGCACGATGCGGAGCACAGCTTGGCCCAGCATCGTTTGTTCTCTCATGCAAAGAGCCCATAAACATATGCAGGGCATTCGCAGAGCGTGCCTGCTAGCAACCGCGGACTGTTAAAATAGAGCTTTCTTGTGACTGCATGGCTGCATGGCGGCCCCCACCCCCCCCGTTTTCCGCACCACAACTTGTCAGGTCTTTATCGACTTCTTCGACTATGTGTGCCGCGTGCTCTGCTCTGTCCCCAGCTGCACTTGCGCGCAAAGGTTTTAAGGGTCCCCCCCTCTCCTCTTAGCAGCTTCACAGGTATGGAGCCCAACTGGGATGTGGGCTCCAACGAGGGCTTGCAGTCCCTCCAGGGACGCGTTCAAGTGCCAGAACAGCTTCAGCAGGCCCTGCTGGACACTGGCGTCGCCAGCATCTCAGACTTTGCATATGCATACATTGACGCACAAGATCTTTCCGGCTGCGTGTCTAAGTTGCCTTCTTCGCTATGGGAGCAGCTTCGCATCACGGACCCAGATCACAGCCCAGCAGTTGCACGACTCTGCCGTGCCTTAGACATGCGCAAGCAAGCAACCAAGCACAGCGATGGCGCCTCATGGGCTTCCGGGCCCTCCACACCAGACTCCGCTTTAGCTTCCGACGTGTGGGCAGAGCATGCACCCCCGCGCCTTGACGCAGAGGCAGCGCAACGCATGCAGAGCACGTTCAAGGCAAACTACCCGCACGTCCCGCGCGCTCCACACAGAAGCACAGCTCGTAAGCAGCGCGCTCTTTGATGAAACGCCTGAAATCAGCATCGACAGGGCACACCTGAGCCCAGCATGGTTCGCACGCACCCAGCAAATCTTCAAAAACGCCATTGCGATTTGCAAGGGCGCGCACCTTGCCACACTCGAAGCCTTCGACAACAAGGTTTCTGATATTTGCGTCCAACCCCTGGGCACAGACACCGGGCTCCGCACGGTCAATACCCAGGAACTCTGGAATGAAATCGCGAGCTTGCGCGCAGAAGGTTGGTCATTGGACGAAGCATTGCACGAAATGACAAGCATCAGAGCAGACATGCACGCCCTGCTTCAACCCCGTGCCAAGCCCCCTTTGCAAAAAGGTGGCAAAGGCAAGCAAGGCAAAGGCGGTGGCAAAAAGGCGGCAAAGTGCAAAACAAGTTCCGTGATGAAAATCCGCTGGGTCTCTCGCAGAGGCAATGCAGAATCTGCAATTGAAGCGTGGCAACAAAATCCTTTGCCTTTGTTTCAACCGCACGTCCTGCACAGATGCCAACTGCAAGTTTACGCACCTATGCGCCATCAGGCTGCCCAATGGACAGGCATGCGGGCAGAAGCGCCCAGCTTCAGCGCACAAGTTCAAGCCCGCGGACAAGGCCGAAGCCATTCCAGCGCCGCTTCCAAACACTTGACAAACTCCAGGAGTTGCTTGCAAGGGAGAACCCTTGAATCAATCTCAGACCTCGCCTCACACAGCACAAGCACCCGCCAGCGCAGCAACAGCCAAGACATCCAAAGCTTCTCCAAAGCGCCATACGCCGCAAGAGTCAACTGAGGCACCTCCAGCGCCGCCTCCAAGCATGCACGCCACGCCTGCGCATGCCGTAATCCCTACCCCGTTTTCTCCCTGCCCCGCGGAGCAGGACCCTAACCCTATAACCCTAACGCCAAGCATCCTGCAGCGGCCCAATCTGGCCACACAGCCTCGCCTCCCGCGGAGCCACCTTTCAAGCGCCACTTCGTCCAGCGACAGCAGCCCGTCACCTGACCCCGTCACCTGAGCGCAGCAAGGCACCTCAACCCCGATTGTTTCTAGACCTCTTTGCAAGCGTAAATTCCCAGTCCATGTGATTCTCGGCGCGGACTGCTTAGGCTTAGACCCCGGCGTAGAGGGCTCAGGATGGTCTGCCCCGCCATGCAAAGAATTTTCGCGCCTTTAGACAGCCCGGGCCCAAAGCGCTGCACACGCCTGACTTTATGGACGGAGTTCCTGTCAAAGCACGAGCAACATAGAGTAGACGCCAGCGCCGAGATTCACGCACGTCCCGACAGGTCTCTAGGCGCATCAAGGAATCGGGGGGGCAGACCGGACTGGAGCAGCCCCCCTCGTCAATGGCATGGCTTCAGCCAGACAACGTCACTCTACTCCGCGAGCTCGCGGCGCATTGCGCACATATAGCACGTATAAGTCGTGAGCTTTTTGCGCAAGCTTTCCAAGCGTGGCCTCTCTGGCATGCACATGCTCGCACCCACCAGGTTCACACAGTTAAGTCATGTTAAGTCATGCTCAGTTTTTTGTGCTTTTAGCATTTTTATATGCATTTATCAGTATTTATAAGTGTTTAGGGTTTGAACCTTAGAAAAACTTAGGAATACTTAGCTTTTGGACGTCGATTCGGGTTTTTTTGATGACCAGTTTTTTCAATGTTGCTTTTGCATTTTCAGCGTTGATCTCGCTTCGGACTCATTTTTTGGGCGACGCGTCTCATCGCGTCCTTTTTTGCGGCATTTGCCGCATCCGAGACCATCGCTGCTGTCGTGTGGGAGGTGAGAGCGGCACTTGCCGCTGTTGTTGGGCGAGGCGGCGGCCAAAAAAAACATGCCAACACCACATATAAATTCACAAAATCCTAACCAAAAAAAGCCGATAGCACGTCAAGACCGGCCGTAAAAGGCCAATACCAAAAATGCCGCCCAATACCCCTGCTCTCGGCCTCCCCGGGTCACCACCCAGGAAAGGCCAATACCAAAAAATACCGCCCAATACCGCTCTTTCCCGGCCCCAGCCGGGAAAGGCCAATACCAAAAAATACCGCCCAACACCGCCCTTACCGCTTCCCCTTGCGCAGTTTCCTAGAGCTCTCCACAGATTCTAGTGCCTGAAATCTGCGAAACCGGAAAGGCCAATACCAAAAAAAACCGCCCAATATTGCCCCTTCCGGGCCCGACCCGGGACACGCCCCTTCGAGGCCTCACCCGCAGAAGGCCAATATTACCAAAAAATACCGCCCATACCGGCACTTCTGCCGTCGGCGCTTGCAAAAACTACCTCATGTAGGCTTGCAAACCCGTCCTGCCCAGCAGGTATGCTCGCACGGATGCGTCCACTTTCAAGTTGGCTGCTGTCTGGCGATAGCTTGCTCACACTCGGCTGAAAACAGCAACGCTGCTTTCGCATAGCGGACTTATCCGCTTCGTCACCTCAGATAGCGGTGCTGGCCGCTGCTCAAGCCCTTGCAGCCTCGTATCATCAAAAAAGCGGCCCTAGCCGCTTCCGACAGCGAGTTCAACGCAAAACTCAACCAAAAAAATGTGCACCAAAATCACACTGTAAACAACTTAGCTTAACTTAGCCGAACTTAGCGAACTTAGCCCTAAGTACTTATAAGTACTTATAAGTACTTATAACCTTGTCAAAAAATGATAACAGTAAGTCATGGTAAGTTTTGATAAATCATGTCAAGTTATGTTAACTCATAACTTTCGCTAACTACTTATAAGTGCTTATAACCTCCCTAAGCTGAGCGTCTCGCCACCGTGAGGCCCAGTTGCCACACCTGCTGCAGCAAGGCGTGCCAGCAGGCATTTCACAAGAGATCCCGAGCCATCAATGGCAGCCCAAGCAGGCATCTCTCGATGACAATGAACTTGATGGCGTGCATCTGCTACACGGCCAGGGGAACTGGACGCAAGCAGAGCACAATCCAGACGTCCTGCAAGGCCTGCTCCAACAAGAACTGCAAGCAGGGTGGATCAGGCCATTCATGGGAGACGCCAAAGCCGCGCGCGCGTTGGCCTGAAGGCACTGCAATTGGCAAAGTCAACATTGTCATGGCAGAAGGCAAAGACCCCGCCTGGCTCTAGACAGCACAGTCTGGAACGCCAATACACCGCGCAAGGTCCCAGTACGCGTGCAACTGCCCTGAGCACTGGATGCGCAACGCACTTTCCAATGCACCGACAAGTTCGGCCAGCAGCAGTTGGGCACTGCAGGGATAATTTGCGGTTGGGCACTGCAGGGGTACTCTGCGGTTGAGCGCTGCAGTTTCTACACCATGTCTACAGTTCCAAAGCCCGGAGCATGCGCAAGCATCTCGGCAGCACGATGCATCATTAGTTCCATTTCCGCTTTCACAATTCCGGCCCATTTTCGCTTTCATTTCCGGCCTTTTTCCGCTTCCATTTCCGAGTCCATTTCCGGTTCCCTTTCCGCTTATATTTCCGCGTCGATTTCCGGTTCAGCTCCGCTTCCATTTCCGGTTCCATTTCCGCTTTCATTTCCGCTTCCATTCCCGGTTCATTCACGCTTTCATTTCCGCTTTCATTTCGGCTTTGATTTCTGCTTTCATTTGGGGTCCATTTCCGGTTACTGTCCGGTCTTTCTGGTTCCATCTAGGGTTCATTTCCGCTTTGATTTCCGCTTTCACTTCCGCTTTGATTTCCGCTTCATTTCCGCTTCCGTTTCAGCTTTCATTTCCGGTCCATTTCTGGTTCACTTCCGCTTCCACTTTCATTTCCGGCCCATGTCCGCTTCCATTTCCGGTTCATTTCCGCTTCCATTTCCGCTTTCATTTCCGGTCCATTTCAAGTTATTTCCGGTCCATTTCCGCTTGCATTTCCGGTCCATTTCCGCTTTCATTTCCACTTCCATTTC
>CAJNIZ010046323.1:14207-26526 GCA_905231905.1 Symbiodinium pilosum | reverse complement strand
AAGCTCGCCGACCGCTGAATGCGGTGGAGATTTTGGACCCGGAGGCTGGGTGGATGGATGATTGCAAGGGTCTTTCTAGTTTGTGGCATACTTTCTCCACACAATGATTCTACACATATATGCGTCATACTACAGTATACCTGCAGTTCCGCAAGTGTTCTGGCGCATTGTCATCTGGGCATATAGGAGTCTGTTCATTGCTATTCTGGGCAGGCCCTCGGCAGCCCCTGATTCTTCGAAGAAAGGCGGGTACATATTTGCAGTTTGGCAACACAGCCGGCAGATTGTAATGGAGCATTGTAGCAGGGCTGAAAGTGCTTGTACATCTACAACAAAAAGATTGAGGCTTACATGGCTTCTTCCTATATACATTGTTTCAAAAAAGATTCAGTGGTGATCTAGCCTTTTCAAATTCCTACATCTGTGCTGCCTGGCATGAGCAGACTCTATGCACAACACCTTGAAGATGAGCCCGAAACCCTAAACCAGCTTGTAAGCCTTGAAAACATGTTTGTTACACTTTACACCAAGCCCTACGAAGTTATATCCCATGTCAATTTGCCTTACAAGCTTCAGCCGTGCTTGGCAGGCAGCGTCTGCCTTGGATCAGCAGGCCGGGTTGGTACATAAGTGATGTACACTTTTCCTAAGTCTTTGCATCTTCCTATATATGGAGCAGGATTAAGTTGGGGGGTATTTCGCGCCCATTTGTTTGTGCGAGTATGTACAAATTGCATAGATCGAGGCGGGTTAAGTTCTTCAGTCAAGGGATGGATTGAGGGATATGAGTGCAGTTGTTGGGCGTGGAGACTTGGGTTGTTTTCAGGGATGGAAGTGGAAGGTTTTTTCAAATATGGAAGGGCAATCTGTCTATCATAATGCGTGGTCCTGAAATGATCTAGAAGGCCATCTTCGCACAGCCGTATATTGACCTATATAGTTCAAGGGATGACTCTATAGGTGGAGTGTTTGTTGGGCCCTTTTCATATGTAGGTCGTAAAATGCGGCTAGCCTTTGTGCGCAGCAGGAGAATCTACATGTAACTATATACCTCAACGCCACTCACACAAGCAGATGGGGGGCTCGGGGCTACAACGCAACTAGATTTATATCACCAATTGGGCTCTTTAAGCTTATGCCTTTGCAGCCTCAAGCACATGCCTGTGGAACCTCAAAGTTGCGCTAGCAACTGCGTTCCACGTATGGGGTTTATCCTGTAACCTGTCAACAATAGAGCCAATTCAAAAGCCTAAAGGCTAAACAGATATAGATGCAACAAATAATGGTCCATGTCACTAGCGATGAGCATTGGAAGGCCACGTGGCCACGATTCTGTTGCAGCTCCTCTTCCTTTGCAAGGCCAGCACACAGCACTGCGCAGTGGCTTTTAATGTGCTTTGGAGGAGCAGTGGGGCAAAACCGCAGCATGTGATCAACTTGCATGTTTCTGCGATTTGGAAATTATGATTCACAGGGTCAAGTCAGCAGGGTTTCTGCACGCTTGCTTTTAGCTATGGCTGCTGCAATTGTTCCGTATGATCAAGATGGCGCAGATGATGCAGAGCCAGAGACTCTTGTGAAGCTTCCCGAAAAAGGGGTACTTGCCAAGAGGTGGGAGCAACGAGCTTTGATCCGTGAGAGTGTTCGCTCCAACAAGAAGCTGCTGCTGTGGCCTAGTCAGCTTACCACTGGCGTTGCAAGCCAAGCTGCACTCAAAATCAACCGCATGGCAATCGCGGACCTCATTTCCGAGTGGGGTGCTGTATGCACGGAGCCCCGCGCGCCGCCGGTTCAATGGTTGAGGGAAGAGGCCCAGTTGTTAATAGTCAAATGGGCAGAAAAGGTGGGACGAAGGAAGCTGGGATATAGAAAATAAGCCTCACAAGTAGAATACATACTCTAATAGATCCTTTAACCCATCTGCCTTCATCCCACTTATTGAGGCCCTGAAGTAGATTTCAGTGATGAGTATAGCATTCTTATGGGTTTGTATGTAGGCGCCGTTGACCCATGAAGCTGAAGGTCAAAATTCTTCATTCTCTTCTGTTGCCTGAGATCGACAATGTCATACAGTACGTGGATGCTTGGGGTGCGAAGAGACTATGTTCCCTCGCTATCAGGCGTTTTCGTGCTGGCATCAAGAACTTCAGGGACCCACATTTGGAAATGCGTAAAATCACATAACAGGTAGTACACGATTCAATACGATTCTTCTCTTTCACCTTTGCATATATATCACTTAACCCTTATAATTCAATGCCTTCTAAACTAATATTAATTCTCCAAACCCTCACTGCCCCCAATCTGGACTGAAATCTTCACAACCTGCAGCTTCGAAAGACGCAAGCCTGTCATATCAAGTGGGGCTTTGTTTCTAGCTGCGGCGGCATTGGCTTTATATATATATATGTCTATATATAATGTTTCTTATATAGCTTATAAACATATAGGAATTTGGGTGCTGAGAATGCTGAGGTTTGGAATAAAATAGGAGCGTGGTATATATGGGTTGAACTGTACTATACTCCATATTAGGACTCCATATACTCCTTCTTGGGCCCTTTTATGTGAATACAATCCGCGCATGAATCTTATAAATTAGTAAATCGGTCAACGTTTCTTATGTTGGCGTGTAGGACTCAGAACTGAATTTCCTCATGGACCTCATGATGGATCTTTGGGCAGACGAGGTTGGTGATGCGGAGGGTGCTGGTGATGATGGTGAAGGGGCTGCGGGTGAGTCTTCAGGTTCAGTTCCGGCAGTTGTGGCTCCGCATGAGCATGATGGGGCTCCGCCTTCTCATCGTGAGGTAAGGGATGATATGTCACAGCATGATGTCCCGACGGACGAACAAGTGGAGCGTTACTTTAACAGGGTGGATGCTGAAGAACATGAGGAGCCTTTCCCTGATGTGTATGGCGAGATGACCCAATACTATGAACCTGAAGATGTTGCTGGCGCAGAGCCTGCTATGGATGCTCAGCTGGATGAGTATCTTGAAGCTCCAGCCTCTTTGTCTGGTGAGTTTGATACTCAGCCTGATGGCGAGGATTTCTCTGGCCCAGAAGCACCGGCTGCCGTGCATGAAGTTACAGAACTGCCCAGCAACCCTTGCCCGAACATGGCCTTCCCCAGCGTTGCCAACCATGTGCAGGCGCCCGAGCCCTCTGCTGAAGCACCTGGCAGCCCCCCTGATCTGAGCAAAGTTGTCCTTGATACAGAAGCACTGAAGCCACCGGCTGAGGCTCCGGAAACACTCACTGCCCCTGGCATGGAAGCGCTTGATCCCAGCACATATATGGAAGAGCCCAAGCCCTCTCCCGTCTTGAGTGAAGCCTGCACCCTTGCTCCCGAGGTGTTGTCGATTGCTGCGGAAGCCTCCCAGGCTCCCGAGTCCTCTTAGCATCCCAGCTTCTAGCGGTGCCCCGAACAGCAAGGATGACCAAGCACGTGAGGCCCCAGAATCACTCCTTAGCACCCTCCCCGGTTCCCAGACGAGGGCATTGGATGGTGAGAAACATGCGCAAGCGCCCGAGCCTCCCATGACAGCACCTAGCGTCCCAACTTCTTGGGCTCCCAAAGCTACTTTCGAGATTACGCGGGCATCCAGTTCCCATAAGAAGAAGAAGAACAACAATGCAGAGATTTTGGCCAAGATTCAAGCCCTGCAGCGCCTTCCTTGAATCATCATGTAGGTCCATGCCTGCATGCAGTATAAAGTCTTTTCATTAAAAAACCCTCAAGCGTGCTATCTGAGGCAACGCTTAGATGCGAAGAGGGCTTCCCAAGCAAAGACCGCTACTCCGCTGTCTGACTTGCGTGACGCATCTGAAAGAAATCACGCCATTGATCTTTATGGGTTGGGTATGAAGACTGTACCGTATATATCCACTCATGCGGGTATACCTTTCATATATAAGGCATTTCTGTAAATCCTGCATGGGTTTATCATCCTTCAATCTTATAAGGGTCTATATATTATATGGGTTTGGGCTTGTTTTTCTTCAGGCGAAGGATTTGGGCTTGTTGGTTAAGACGATGGTGAATTTACAGGGATCGAGCTTCGTGTCGGGGTCAGGGTGCACCCCCTAAAGCCCTAAATCCCAAACCCTTCGACCATAAAATCTCAACTTACAATCCCTATAAACCATCCAACCTTAAAAAATCATAGCCCTATAACCCTATAAACCCTACAAGCCTTTAAATAATATGTAAGAATATTACTTAAGAATGATGAGCCAATGAAGACATGAAGTGCACCACCTCCATTTGTAATTGCAGTGGCTGGAGCTAGACGAGGTTTGCTGTGTTTTTCATTTAATGACACATCTTATATAGGGGTTCTTCCTAGTTGCGCAAGCACGAATTCCTCAGGTGGTGATTTGAGCAATGTCGAAACCCAAGCCTATGATGGTGACCTCGCATTGTCCAAGTGCTTGGAGAAAACCTCTTGGTCGGAGCATGCCCGAAGTACTTCCAGCATAAGTCTTGGTGAGCTCAGTACAACAGCAAGTGGTGACGGTGAGAACGGTTCTGTGCCAGAAGAATCCGAAGCCCCAAAGTACGTCATGGAAGCTGCTGCCACCGCAAATGATGATCCGATTAATAGCTTGGGTAGTACAAAGCCCCAGAATGAGGATGATGCGAAGACTTTCTCCGTGCTCAGTTTCCAGGAAAGGGATAAATAAAAACTCGTGAAGGTAGCGATATCTGGGTTTAGGTTTTTTTTGTCGTGTGCGTTTTATTTGCAGGAAGCTCTTCCGCGCACGCAGCAGTTCAGCAAGGGTGCGGTGGATGAAGAAATGGAGGCTGATGCTTCGGAGAAGGAGCCTGCCAAAACCAGTGGAAACAAGAATGCGGCCCGGGGCAGGGGCATGGGTAGGGGAAATGGGAGAGGCAGGGGCAAAGGCAGGGGCAGGGGAGCTAACGCAGCTTCTAATACGAAAGCCAAACCGAGCCCGAAGGCTAAGGCTAAAGCAAAAAGCAAGGCCGCAGCCGGCTTGAAAAAAATTGAAGCTGCAGCGAAGCCCAAGGGTAACAAGGGAAAGGCAAAGAACAAGGAGCCTGTTGCTGAGGCTGCCAACCTTCAGACAGACAAGGGCCCAGAGACCCCGCAGAAAAGCGGCCCGAACGTGCCTGAAGAGAAGGATAGTGATCCCATGAAGCCTTCTGCCAGGAAACGCCTCATAGGCAAGGGACCTGCCGAACCTTCTCCCAAGACCTCCAAGCAGACAGAGAAGGATTGCCCTAAGCCCCCTGCAAGCGCCACCCAGAAGAAAAGGCCAGCATCCTCTTCTGACAAGACAGACAAGCGGAGGAAGGAAGGTGCTCGGCCTAGCTTTGCCAGGCGCTACCGACCGGAGGTACAGTCGAGCGGCATGGAGTGGGATGCTATGCGGGAGGTGTTCTTGCATGAGATCGGGCCAGCATTCAAGCATCCCGGCAAGATGCAGGATCTCGGGTAACTACACACTTCAGAATGTACCAGGTGTTGTGCGTGTAGGGTTTTCTATCTAGGAAGTTTTGTGACGCATACAGCGCATCTTCTGGAGCATTGTGTTGTGGTCACCCATCCTTTATGAAGGACCCTCTATATAGGTTTATAAGGTTGATCACGAGGACTTAGTGTTTAGCGTTTAGGGTTCAAGGGCTTTTTACGGGTCAGGGTTTAGGCTTTGGGGTTTGCAGGGTTTAAGGTGTATATATACATATATATATCTAGGTTTAGATTTATGGGGTCTATATAGGGTTTAGGGTTGCGGTTTAAGGATATATGTCGGAGTATCTACTATAGGTTGTAGAATCTCTATATAATGGTATACCGGTTCCCAACCCTAAAACCGCTCAAACAAGTCGCTGGAATAGGATACCTGGTGGAAGTTTGTTAAGCCGAAGTATGATGAGACGAACACGGAGCTCACGAGCGATGCCCACATTGCAGTGGCCAAGGCGTGTGTGAAAGCCTTTTTGAAGGAGCATGGCGACCCACAGTGATTTTGCAGGCATTGCTCCAGAGAGCGACCTGTGCTTTCCTGCCATTCCTGATGCTGACTGCAGCCCTTGCAATTTGTGTCTTACATGTGCTTATGTTGCGAAGGCTGTTGCAAATTTCAAGATCCAAGCTTTACAGAGAGCTTCTGCAATTCAAGCGCGCAAGCAAAGATGTGTGCTGGAGTCATCGCGGGGGAACGCGCCTTTGTCTCCATTGCAGAATGTTCGTGAAAAATGAATCTTGCTCTTGCCTGCACTTGCGCTGCATCAAGCTTGAAGCAATAAGCATGTGATGCACTTCAATTCAATTCATTGAAATCTGAAATCCTCAAACCCCAAGGCCACAACTCCAAAGACTCAATCCCCCTAGAATATTATAAACAGCCCAAATCATGAGATGTTTTCTACTGCAGTGTCTGCAAATTGAGAAGTATACATTGTACGTTGTTAAATAACGGTATATATTCCATGGCCCGAGGAGCAGAGTCAAGCATCCTCATATCGACGAAGTACATCTAGTTAGCATTTCCAGATTTTACTTTCTAGTCCCACGATCTCTCCCATTGCCTTTGCAGGTTGGCATGCCGCCGCAGCAAAACATCAGTTTCCTGCTGAAGCGTGGCATCAGCTTGGGGCCGACATCAAGTCTTTCTGGCATGTTTTAAAAAAAAGCTTCACAAGCAGTGGTGTCGCAGCGCCGTCTCGATGATTCTCTCATGAATATTAATGTGTCAACGCAGGACCTCTGTTCAAGTGGCGATCATTCAACATTCTGTTTCGGATGTCTCGCAATTAATATCTCGACCTCAAGCAGCTCATCTCAGGATTTCAGGCATGTTCTTGAAGGACTTGCATTCTTTATAGGTAGCTTTGCAATTCCTGTGCCATATTGGGCCTGACCTTGTTGCAACATGGAGACAAAGTCAGCCTCGCCCGTGGAGACAGCTGTCCGGCGTCTCATGACCCTCGGGGCTCCAAAAGACACTTGGTTTGTATCCTCCAGAAATACACTATAGACCCCAAATATGATGGGCTTCACTTAGTTTACCGCCCCAGCGTGTACTGCTAGAACAGGATTATTAAAGCACCCTGATAGTATCCTTACACCATTCTCATGGTCACTTTGACAGGGTGGGGGGTTCCACCCATAAGGTTTCAGCTAGGTATTTGCGAGCCTCGAAGATGAAATCCGAATGAGCTTTGAAGGGTTTCGAGGAGCCCCAATTCGATCCCACATGGTACTGCTCTTGCAAAACTTTTAATTAGACCTATTAGCAGACATGCCCAGGCATTCTTGGCAATCGTTTTGATGTCATCCTGGCTATGTGACACACAGTGGGGGTTTATGTGGAAGTTCGCTGACATCATTGAACTGTTTGCTGGACAAGCCCGAATCTGCCGACTTGCCGAACGTGCAGGCTACTTCACGTTGGCTCATGACATTCTATACGACAAGTCAGTTGGTTTTGGTAAGAGTGCTATGGACCTCAACGAATCAGCGGGCTTTACGCCACTGGGTCTTGATCTGTGTTGTGTCGGATTGTTCTATGGTAGAGTTATAATTAAGGGTCCAGGGCTTTAGGGTTCAAGGTCGATAGGTGTAGTATCCACGGTTCAGAGTCTATAGGGTCCGCAGAGTCAAGAAAAAAGTATGTACTAGATTGTCTTTAGAGGATGGCACATGCAGTGGGAGTTTTAGGCGCAGAAGCAACTTGGAGCATCCAAATTGCCTCGAATCCAAGTCCCTACTCTAAGCTTCAGATCCCCACCTTACGCTTTCAGACCAAAGCTATTTTGACAGCCCCGAGATCAAATATGGTACTTCCAAATATATATATATACATATACACTCATTCTCCTCCTAACCCTTCCGAAGAAACCCATGAACCCAAACTGCTGACAAAAGGTTAGCCTTGCTAATGATTCTGGCGGCGCACCCGCACGGTGCTCTGGTCGTCATGGGTGTAGAATGCAGTTCCTTTGTGTTCATGAGTCGAGGAGTTACAAGGCGTACTGTGCTAACGCCGACGGGCATTCGCAATGTTCCATGTGTTCAAGCAGCCAACAAGTATACGTCAAGGTGGGGGAATTTAAGGGCTTTTGTGGGTTTGTTATTATGGGTGTGTCTATTATAAGCTACGAAAGGATTTGAATAGCTAAATATACTTAAGAAGACATTGCTTGTTGAGCTCCACTTTTCTTATAGTAGTGTCATGTAGATTACACTTCAACACCACGCAAGCTGTTTTCCCTGAAAAGGTCGTGCTTGCTTATGATGCTGACTCATGTGCTCGGATCAGTGTGGCTGCTGGAACAGCCACGCAGCTCACTGCTCAGGGACCATGTTAGCTTCCAAGCTATGCTGGCAATGTTGATGCCCCACGGCATTAGGGTCTCTTGATGATGAAGCCTGAAAGTTTCCGTGCAGTTTTGCGGGACCTATCACTTGATCTAGCTTAGCGTGCCAATATCCGGCATGTTCTAGACAATACCCCTCTGTATAGCCAAATGATTTTCGAATCGGAGCTTCAAATGGAATGGTTTTAGGGTGAACGGGTTTAGGGTGTAGGGGTTTAGGGCTTAGGACTTAGGATCCTCAGACTGAACCCCTATAAGCCCTGAATTAAAGTAAGTACACCGTGGCCCCAATTACATGTTTGCCCATTATATATAGTTTAGACGGTTTAGAGGTCATTCTTAGCCAGGAGGCGTGTAAAAGAGAGACAAACCACTACCACATTGTCGTATAGCCATTCTCATGGTTTCCTTATATATAGGGCCCCCTATATGCTAAGACGTACTTCCAGTCCTTCTACCTCGGTCACTATGGACACTACATGCCCAAGCACTCGACTACCTGGTCGAACTCTGCGGTTATTCGAACTCTTGCTCGTGGAAGGTGGGATAGGATGGCGAAACAGAGTTCACAGCCTGGAAAGTCGGGAGTGGTGACCTACTTGGATAAGAAGGGCCGGAAGCGATGCCACGGTACGCCCCAATTAAAGCGCAGCCAGTCCCTAGACTGGATGCATGAAACCTCAAATATCTTGTTTCTCCCATGTTGGTTTCTACTATATTACTATATATTACTCAACCCTGAATGCCTTGAGCTCAGGCGCTACCCGGCTGGTTATGCCAGAACATTGGTCGATCTTTTTCCTATGTTTCGATGTGGTTCGGACCTCAAGCAAGTGCCAGAGGCACACCCTGATGGGATTGCATAGTGTTCTGATTATATGAGCAATTCTATAAGGCTCCGCTAGAAAACTAGATTCTGCAACAAGGTCTCATATAGATCAACAAGTCTTCAAGAGCGATTCTGTTACTCTTTCATGAGAGCTGGCCAGAACCTTTCAGGTTGACTTTTCTTTAGCATCGAGGGCTTACAACATGAAGGAAAAGCACCCCTAAGCTCCTAACCCTTTACCCTATATATAGGCCCTAAAACCCTAAATCCTTAACCCTAAACCCTAATTCTTGTGTACAATTGCAACAGCTTAATTGCAACTTAGTAGATCATGGTAGTTTGGTCCATTTACATAAACGAGTCCTGTAGACCGAAGGCTTCCAGGACAATCTAAAGTTGTATGGCTATATAACATATACAGGTGGATTCAAAAAGCAGAGAAGCTTTTATCTCCAAACAGCCTTGAGAGTTCGCAAGTGCAACAGCCCTGATTCAAAGCAAGAATCTCATCTCCACCGCCCCATGAACGAGATACCTCCCCATCCTGGGGTTCCCAAATTGAACAAACAGGGATCCTGTGTACATTTTGTTTATAGGTTCTCCTCTTCGTATTATTCATTCAACCAATGTATTCCTTCAACGTTTGCCTTGCAACATGACGATTAGCATAAAACGCTATGTGCAGCCGAGAATGTCTAGATGTCTGTCGGCCTGGCAGCTGCTGCGAGGCATTGTAACCTTAGAATCTGCAACCAGACACCCAAAGCCTTCAAAGCACATTTCATATACCCCGAACCACAGCCCTGAATCAGGCGGAGCCAACAAAGCCGTTGGTTGAGCTGTTTGCAGACTACCCATGGGGTGCCGCAGCCTCCTGGCAAGTAGCAGGCCTGGAAACCTGTATGTATTATTTGCGAAGCAGTTCGCTGCTTGCCATTCCAGAGCCTTACAAAGCGCTCATTCCCAAGAGCAGCAAAGAAGCCCATGAGCCACTAGTGTAGTTTCTGCTGAACAGCAGAAGAGATGTGCTAAATTTGTGAAGAGTGCGTTTTCGCAATCTTTCTGGGCTTGCGTGTCTACCCAAATCTAGAAACACTTATACAGGGTCCCTATATATTTATGTAGATATACACGGCCCCATATGTCTATTGATAGATGCCAGTTTCCTTAAGACCTGGTATGGTGTTTCAGGGTAGATACCAATTCATGCATCATGACCTGACATGGTGTACAGCTTAAGGTTGCGCGTTTGCAGAGCGTATATGGGAGACAATGGCCTGTCAGACTGGCAAGGTTCCCAAGGTTGTAGAGCAGAAGAAGCGACCAAACCCTTCAAACAATTACATTTTTGAAGCCAAGTTGTGCGAAACAATTACGTTTTTCAAAATCGGGCCGGAAAAACAATGGCGGAAATCGGCGGCGAAATGGCGGAAATCGGCGGCCAAATGGCGGAAATTAGCGGAATTACGTTTTTTGCACCGCAAACAATTCCTTTTTTTGAAATGGAAACCTGTTCGAAATGCCTTTTTTCAAAATCGGCTTTGCACCAGAAATTCTCGGTATGCTTTTGCGGACCTGTTCCCAGGCTCAATTTTTGAGGTGGCTGGCCCTTGCTTCTAGGCACGAGAGGCCATGTCAGCGGAGTCTTTGGGTACAGGCTCAGGCTCCTCCAGCACGCTTGTCAGGGGATGTGACCTGGCTTCTATGCCTATCAATGAGCTTGTGGGTGTGAAGAACGAGCCGGCAGACAGTGAGGAGATGGAGATTCGTGCTCACATGCAGGCTGGTTGCTTCTGGAATTTTGTGCAGCTATAGTCTTGCTTCCTGGCACAGACTCTATAATTCATGAAGCCCATGTCTGTGATTGATATACTTCATCTATAGCATCATTGCGTGGAGCAATTCACTCATGCGTCCGAAGGAACTCTTCCAGCAAATGATGGGGGCCGACGACGGCGTGGTTGACTTGGGCGATGAGGAGTCCAGCGAGGCGCATCTCCTCAGCTTGACAATGTAACCCTTCTGGGACTTAAAGATTGCAATTTCTTGTAAAAATAGGGAACCTATATAGCTCGAGGTTTACAGCTCAGGCTTGAATTTGGGTTTGGAGCATTCTACGATTCATCTTCCGCCAGGTCTGGAGGTTCTTGACGTTATGCATGCATTTTTTAGTCCCATAGCTTATAATTAAAAAGGGACCATAGTCAAAGACAATTTTTTGGATAGAATTACATCATTATATAAGACTACTTTCAATTAGGTGACGTTTCGTACAGGGGAAAAGGACGATATTTAGAGAAAGTTCATCGGGAACCCGTCCTGATAATAGAAATTGAATACAGTCCTATAAGCTTTTCATTAGGTAGAGGTCCAAGAGCCCCAACGACCCAGGAATGATTGTCTTTTTGATTTTTAAGAGAGATTCAATAGCTTTCTATTCATTTTTAAAAGGCCCAAAAGCGCCCAATAACCAAAGAATGATTACAGTGACAAAGTACACACTTCTATGTGGGTTCATAGATGAAGCAAACAACACGTGCACCGTGACATTTTGAACGCCAGGCTGTCTGTATATGGCTTCTAATCCATAGTGTTCAGATTGGACTGCCGGGCGTGGTAAGCAGAGGCCAGCCTCTCGTTGCGCCATGTGTCACACAGTGTTACGACCCCCTCGATCCTGAACCTCTCGAACTCAGATAGAGTCCCAGCAAAAATGAGGTAGCCTTCTAGGTGGCTATGGTTGTCTTCGTTCACAAGCAACGTGGCCGTATGCATGTAAATAGCGCGCTGCAAATACAATGACACACTATATCTGATCGTCTTGAGGATCACATACGAGCCGTTCTCGCTGTATCTGTAAGGGCATCGGAAATCCTGCTTGTAAAGGCCAGAAAACAAAATGTTTCCAAGGTCATCCTGCAGGTTTTCAAACGTCTCCTTCATGTTGAGGTTTGCTTTCAGAATTTCCGCAGGCTCCAACTCAAAGATGTACTGCTGTTGGAAATTGATGGTGCACCAGCAGTAGTCAAGCATGGTCGCAGGGGTTAAGAATGGGAATGAAGCTAGAGGCCCGTGCCAAAACTGCTACAAGAACATTCGCACGCTTCACTATATTAGTACTACAACAACAACAACAACAA
>CAJNIZ010046323.1:2812-14136 GCA_905231905.1 Symbiodinium pilosum | reverse complement strand
AATATAACTACTTATACTACTAGATTATACTACAATACTATTCCCCATAAACATTTTAAAGCCTATAAGACTTAAACCCTAAGCCCATAAGCTGCGTTATCAACTGTTGCATATCATGTCTTCAAAAAGCATTTAAAAAAAACATATCTCGAAGCCACGAATCCCACGCAGCTCTATCAGCCCTTGAACCTCAATCCACACATGTCCTCAAACCTTTCTACAACGCTCTGAACAGGTGGAAGATGGTATGGAGCATGAGGATGACACGCAAGCTGCCATGCCAGAGGTTGCAAGCCCCAAGAAGCTTCCAGCTTCTCCAGTCGGCAGCCAGGGTTTGCCATCCTCGGCTGTGAACGAAGAGGCTGCCCAGGCTTCTACTGACGAAACGCTGCTAGAGGAGGCTGAGGAAACAACTGGTGCCCCTGCCCCTGGCTCTCATGTCACTACGGAAATGAGAGAGGATGAAGACACAATCCCTGGTTTCCTTGAAGTGGAACCTGCGCTAGTGCAGCCTTCTGCCCCAGCAACTTCCGTGAACCCGAGCTTTCCGGACCCGGAACAAGCAGGTGCGGGAAAGGCGAGCCCTGTGGCTCTTGTGGGAGCCCTTCCACCAAAGTGTCCGGAGATTGCAAAAGCAGCTACCCCGGCTCACCCCCTGGCTCTTGTGGGAACCCTTCCACCAAAGTTCCCGAACGTTGCAGCAGCAGCAGCTACGCAAGCTCAGCCGATGGATCCTGTGGAAACCCATCCACCAAAGTCCCCGGAGATGGCAAAAGCAGGCACCCCAGCTCACCCCCTGGCTCTTGTGGGAACCCTTCCGCCAAAGTCCCCCAACGCAGCAGCAGCAGCTACGCAAGCTTCACTCGTGGGAGCCCTACCAAACTCCGTGGAGATTGCAAAAGCAACTAGCCCGGCTCACCCCCTGGCTCTTGTGGGAACCCTTCCAGCAAAGTCCCCGCAGATGGCAAAAGCAACTACCTCGGCTCACCGCGTGGCTCTTGTGGGAACCCTTCCAGCAAAGTCCCCGCAGATGGCAAAAGCAACTACCTCGGCTCACCGCGTGGCTCTTGTGGGAACCCTTAATCCACCAAAGTCCTCGCAGATGGCAAAAGCAGGTACCCTGGCTCACCCCGTGGCTCTTGTGGGAACCCTTCCACCAAAGTCCCCCAATGTTGCAGCAGCGGCACCTACTGGTCCTAGCAACAGCCCGAGCTCATCCCATGAGGCAGCTTCACCCCTGGCAACAAACATGGGGCCCCCAGCAAGGCATGAGCATGATGCAGACAGAATTGCACAGCTAGAGCAGCTTCAGGCATTGAAGCGACACCAGGATCAAGCAGAAACCCCAACCGCAGCAGCGATCGACAGGCGACTCCGCCGACTCATGAAGCCGACGGCCGAGGGGCTTCATCGAGTTTCAGAAGAGATCCGCAATTTATGGTCGCGCAAGACCTCAAAAGACCAGGTTGTGCGGATGTTTCAGGAGTGCAACTACAGCCCGGACCGAAAGTCAAAAAAGACACATGCATTTTAGGTAAGTGCCTATCTATATAGGGGTGTTATAAGCTACATTGCTGTATACCTCAATCTCATGACCTGAACCCTTGAGGAAGCGTTCTTACGGAAGTTCAGCCTGTCGATCACACGGGAACGCGCAGAAGAAGAGGACATCCCCTTTGTCTTCCTTTCTGATGAGGAGATGAGCATGGAACCCTACAATATGAGTGCGAATCACGACTGTCTAACATGCACACGCAACTTGTGTGTATTGCCTCTTTACTTGACTCATTCGATCTTAGGACTGATAGAGCTGCGGTCAAGGCAAGGTGTGCCAAGAACCCTGCGAAGTACTGCAGGACGGGGTTGTAAAATGAGACAGCCATGTCTAGTAAGCCTGAATAAGCCGACATCCCAAGCGCTGTGTGACTTCTAGTGCCCAAGCTTTCTCGATGATGTCTGTGGTGTGAAGGTGGCACACTTACAAGCAGGGCGTTCCTACGTACTACGTGGAAAAGCAGATTGCTGGGCACAGGCGGTGCCTTGCCCGAATGCTATCAATTCCTATTTACCTTTGTGTCGGATTTGCTTTAAACCCCGCTTTGCCGAGGCAAGCAGCTCGATGCAGCCTCACGGACACCACCGAGATACAGGCTCAAGATGCCGGAGTCCTCAATATGAATTTGTCCTTGGATTTGGGTGCGTCTTCTGCTGTGCCAACGGCACGTGACTTGGGTTGTCAAGCTTTATATATGGGTTTAGGGTTTAGGGTTTAGGAACTCTTCAAGATATATGGGTTTGAGGGTTCGTCGCGACTTCGAAATCCTTGAGCTCAGAAATGTAAACTTGGAGTCAGGATTCTATATGGATTATGGGGCCTATAGGGCTATATAGGGCTGATAGGGTTGTTCTGTGTCTCTGGCCTGAGCTGTGACAAGCCTTCAAACACCGTTTGCCGAAACTGTAGGGTTTAGGGTCTGGTAATTGGATATCCGCATATATATATATATATGTGTATATAGATATATTCCTTCTTGGGGGACCCTATATGAGACCCTTAGCCCTGAGCCGTTGATCGAACCAGGAAGTTCTTTGGAGGGTACAAACAAGCTACCCCACATATATAGGCCTCTGAACCCCAAACCCTATAAGCCCAAAACCCTAAACTCTCCACCCTACACGCTATATATTAGGCCCTTGAATCCTGGACTCCAAATGAAATCAGCACCGGCCCAATTAAAGGTACTTGCTTATAGGAGTTTAGGGGTTTCAGGAAATATTGTCATGGGAATATATATTAATATGTGGGCTATCATTTTCATTGGGGAGGCCACGAGGACAGCTTTGCCCACCTGGTGCGGGATTCAACCATTCAATCAGTCCTCATCCCTAAACTGTACACAATCCCTAAATCCGAAACCTTGACGCACGGCGTTGCCGCTCACCCTAAATCGAGTTTTCCCAACGGGTGTCCGTATATAGTATATAAAGTTTATAGAATTTGGGGAATCTATATATATATATATATGGGGCCCCCCTGACTATATATAGGGAAACTGCCAAATCCTAGACCCTCAACCTTGATTGAGATTGTTTCAATATGAGGTGATGGAGTTTGCTTTCCCAGATTGTAGCCAAAAGGCCTATGCAACAGGACGAAAGGCCTGAGTATGTTATAGCCCTATATAAACATAAGCCCTGAACCTCTACCAGGATTTCCAGTTGTTGCATTCGCGCATGGCTAAAGGCCTCTGACACGTTGCAAGGAAGCCAGGGTCTAAGCTTCAAAGGGTTCAAAAGGTAGGATGAGGTATATATGACATAAGCCCCAATATCATATAAGGATCTTTAGCCCAGCTACCTTCATCCCACCTTTTGAGCCCCCTGAAAAGTAGGGCTTGGGGATTGGGGTTCACTGTTTCGGGTTGAGGTTCATTGACGAACGACGAACACACTCGCAGAATCAGCAGGCTACTGGATGTCAGTCAATCAGTGTACGTATTCCCTTCAAGAATTGCCCAGAAGATAAAGAGTACATGATGCCCATTATAGAAGTCCCAGAATTGATACTGCAACCTCTGGCCAGTGGATCCTCATGCCTGTATAAAATCATGGCTCCCAATTGGTGAACCCTAATTCAAGCCCAAATCCTTGTACATTTATATCTCTCTCTCTCTCTACAAACCCTATAGACCTTGAACGTCCTCGCGAAATGGTACACAATCACACATGCATCTTAGTTAATTTAATAGGGAACCCTTCGAGATCAATGGTTCGATACCAATGCCCATAAACATAATTTCCTGTTGGCCCCAAGATGCAAGTATATCCCGTAAAGCCGCCATGAACTGCTGCCCAGGTGAGATGTCTGCAGCCGCTCAAGGCCTTGCCGCTCCTGAGGTCAGAGCAGAATGGGAGAGGGAGACTGCTGCGACCCTGAAGAGCTTGGGTTTTCCGTCATCCGAAGGGATGAACTCAGCCGTTAGTTTGGTGCCACGTGTTGCTACTTGCCTGACCCGACGCCTCGTCAACTTGGGGGAGTTCCTCTTGGAGCTAGAGAAAGCTGATGAGGAATCCAAAGGGAAGCAGAAGAAGGGTGCTGATGCAAAAGTTGAATCCATCTTGACAAAGACATTTGGTTGCAAACATAATTGTGTGAAAGCTGTCAATCACTATATCATTTGCAAGACTGTATATAGCATGATAAATGCTTTCTAAGGACAAAGCGAAAAATGGAAGCTGTCTACCAGTCAATGGACAGCACCAATGATGCGTTGAGCGACTTGCAGAATCGGGGGATTATGGAAGGATTTGGTGAGAGCCTTGCCTACAAATAACGTATTCCAACATTTTACAGCGAAGTTACTACGACTATACTACTCTATTTCTATTTCTATACATGTGATACTATACTACTATAGACGACTATAATATAAGGATTGAGACGGAGATCCAGAGCCAGATTGACACTGCGCGGAAGGTGTGCCTTGGGTGAATTCTCGTTATCCCGTTATCTATATGTTATATGGTCCATACTCAGTCCAAGATTCGCCACGCAGTGTATAGCATCATCCGAGGCTAGTGGAATCCTGGGATGTGGAGCAACGTGCAAGGATGGATGCACATACTGGAGTTAGGGTTTAAACTGCTTGTAGATTCCTGAATTTTCATGTATATAAGGTTCAGGGTGTGGGTTATATAGGGTTTGAGGGTTTAGGAGGGACAGCCTTCACTGAACAGCTAAAGACAGTGAGTATATTCTTTGTATCACTTGGACCGAACAATTCTCATCAACTATGTTGTGTATCTATATACCTATATAGGGTCTAGGGCTCAGAGTTTGGACTTGGAATTTAGACGTTTAGGTTGGAGCCTTCAATGTTGTGCGTGGCAGGGGGTTTAACAGCTGTCAAGAAATCTATAAACCTCCTCGAACCCACAAACCTTATAAGATATAAAATCAAAACCCTCAACCAAAAGTTTCAAACCCTATAAAACCCAAACCCTATAAACCCTAAACAATGAACCCGCGAAGCCTATATATTTGGTAAGCTCAAAACCCCCAGCCCTGAGCTTTACGCCCTGTATCCTTAACCCCCTATAGCCTTAAACCCTGAAAATTCAGACTCAATCTGAAGCCCCAAACACCAAGTCAGAAAGAACCTCATAAGTCCCAAGCCCATAGACGTGAACACAGACTTCCAATGCTATTATTGCGAGATTTGGTTTTAGATCTTTAGAGTTTCTGGTCATTCGAGAGTTTTGGATTTGCGGCAGTCTTGGTATAGAAGGGATCCATAAAGTCAGGGCATTTGCAAAGTAATTTCGGGAACGGCCATGCCACATGAACACTAATACCAGTCCTTCGACTACTATATATACATACTGCTAAAGTACTGCACGGCCTTGCTTCTGGCACTGCTTCCGCTGCTGCTATACTGCTGTCGCCTCTAGTGTACTACAATGTGCAGAAATTATTCGTAGTATGGTATACTTGTACTACTACGATTACGACTTGTATTATACGAATCGTCCTATACTACTATATACTGTTACAACTATTCCACCACCTCCTCCTCCACTCTTGAAGAATGTTTGAGGGAATATCATATAATGGGGTCTATACTTACAGGAAGTATTGGGGGTTCACTTACATTAATGCTTAAATTGTAATATTGTGTTTGCAACATCTGCATCTGCAGGATTTTGATTGGCGGCCCTTCGAAATCTCCTAAGCCAAGCGCCGCTGGAAGTGGCAAGACCGGGGGCAAGGATGCCAAGGGTGGCAATAAGGGCAGTAGCAAGCGCAGAGCGGTTTCAAAACCTGACCCGGCCTGTAAGAAGCCGAAGAAGTAAGCTGTTTAGCTCCCCCCTGTATGTGGCTTTCAAATTGGGCTCCAATACCAGGATACTTATGTAGGTCTTTACCGATTTGCAGGCCTATATGGGGATGTGTCTTGTTCAGATGTTGTTTCACAACATCGTGTTTCGGGATCACCACGCATGCTCGGATTTCAAGAAAAGTGTGCTTGCTGCCCAGCAATCTGCCGAAATTCAAGCTGGTTCCCCCAAAATACTCAACTATACGTACAAAGCTGTATATGTGTCCCTGAACTTCGCCCTTCACCTGTATCCAGCCATATACGCCCTAACCCATGTTCTCCTGATCTCTTAAGACTGCCAGGTGTTCCGGAAGAAGCAAGTGACGTTGCCCTGGAAGCGCTCGCGCAAGCCGTCGCAGATGGGGCCGCTAAACCGCATGTATTGCAAGGGAAACTTGGAAACCTCAAACCCCGAAACAAGAAACCTCTACACGATCGATAACAGGTCCCCTTGCTGCAGACTTGCTTTTATGGATATATGCTCGTTAAAGACTCTCTCGACCCACCTGAGCATTCGATGCTTGCAGATGTGATATGGAATTTTCCCTTATGATTTAATGCCTTTCATAAGAAACACAATCCCGAAAACCCTATATATCCCCAAACCTGCTAGATCAAGCTTCGCTTGTGGGATGCTAGTCCACTGCGCGTAGTCTTTCTTATCTATAAACGCAAGCAACCTTGTTAAGATGCAGAGTTCAGGCTTCAGCAAGAGCACAATTCACCTTTGGCCCGGCATTGTTCATGTGGGGCTTATATTATATTCCTGATCCAAGCGCTATTAATTCCTGCGAGGTCAAACCCTAAACTTTAAACCCCACACATTACAAACCCTAAGCCCAAACCTATATACCCTAAACCCTATAAGCTCTACACCCTAAAACCTAAACCCTCATGACGAAAACCTTCTTCTCCTGCTCAAACTCTTTCGTCCCTAGCTTTGCGTTGATCTTATATACATGAACTGCATACAAACCCAGTATACAAACCCCGTAAGCACTGAAGGATTGCAGCCTCAAAATATTGTGCAATCCGTTTTGGAAACACACCTTGCATGGGAATGCCGAATTAAACCCTGCGCAAGGAATCCAGATTGATTCATCGACTATATACTTTATGTCAATAGATGGACCCTTGTACATTTTCAGGTATTTGGGGATGTCGTACATGTAAATTATGGTCTATATGGGAAGTACGGATTGGTATTTCAGGACTAGGCCATGTACCCAACATCTATGCAATGTATATATGGTTATGTTTATATCTATGTATATATATATATGGTTCTAGTTTAGGTGAATATAAGGGGGCTTGAAAATTCTACGAGGCGTCCTCTTGGGTGACTTCATTTTCAGACCTGTATAAAGCCTGTAGATATATGTATCGTCATATGTCCTTATAAATCCTCGTAGGTGAGACACATTTCCCCTATCCTGCCTGGGATTTAGCTTGGACCTTAGACCGTAAACCCTTTCTTCCCTATAATACTCCTATATTTTATAAGTACATAAAAAGTTAACTTATATATAGCGTAGTATTCCCGTGTATGTGATAAGCCCATCACATTCGCCCAGGCTCCAGCGTGTGAGGTGGGACGCACAGCGCGTGCGTTTCTGCCCAGCTGTGCAATTTCAGCCTCGATTCAAAGGGCTGGTAGGATTCATGAATCGCATGGGGAAAGGGATACCCAGAGGCTTTTTCGCAAACATGGATTGAGGTTGCAAGTTCGAACTAGCCAATTAGCTGTAGAAGGGGGTAATGGCGAGCCGGTGACTGTTCCGTACCTGAGGATCACAGACTATTTCCAAGTTTTGTTGAAGAGCCACCCCCGGATCCTCTTTGGTGGATTTGAGACAGGGCCAGATGCTGAGCATCTGTGCGAAATCTTTTGGGAAAGATTCGAGGGCTACCACCCTGAACATCTCATCTACCAACATTACACTAAGGAGGAGCGCAAAAGAATCATTCCCGTTGCCTTTCACGGAGACAAAGGACGTGGTGTGAATAAGACCCCCCTTTTCTCCTTTTCGTGGGAAGTGATGTTCGGCCTGCCGTCAGGCATTAGATCTGCAGCCTCGAAACGTCATGATTGCAATCAAAAAAGAAAGGTTCATGGTGCAAAGCTCTGCAGGTCATGTTCCGAGAGAGCGCAAGATTGTGAATGGGAAAGCCCTGCAAGTATCCCGTGCCATGAGGAATGTGCCCTCAGCCAACCAAAGACCCCGCTAGCGCAAGCATTGGATCACAATGGAAGAGGGAACTCGTTGTTGTCACGCTTTTTAGTGGCGGCCGTGCCTAAGAAAGAGCTCATGAAGAATGCTTCCATTGTGCCGACGTTGCTAGCCGAGGTTGCCGAAAACCTTTCGTTTTTGTTTCACACCGGAGTCCAAGACAAGAAAGGTGTTGTTTTCAGAACTGCTTTTGTGGGAACTAAAGGAGATTTTGAGTTTCTTCAACTGGACTGCGGAGACTTTCAGAGAACCTACATGAACGAGGGCAGGATCAGGTCTTATCCAATGTGCCCAGAGTGTTCTGCAGGCGAGCCGCAGTACCCCGCCACATGTGTTGCGGATCATCCGTCCTGGGTGCAGACTCTTTACAGGAGTCTCCCGTGGACAGAGGAGCCCCCTCTTAACAGGGCCCCTTTTTCGGAAACTAAGAAGCCGTTCCTCTACAAAAGGGATATGTTCCACACGTTGAAATACGGGTTCTGCCGAGACCTTTGTGCCAGCATCTTGATTCTTTTAAGCACGCTGCAATATTTTGATCCTCTAGAGGGTGGTTTTTCAAAAGCGCTGGATCAGCGGTTGGTGCGTGCTTACAGTATGTTTTCCATGTGGTGCGCTGCAGAAGGCCACTGTCCAAGCTTGAAAAAGTTTACTTTGGCTAACCTCCACCGCAAGAAAAGCACGTACTTCCCGTGGCTTGGGGGAAAAGGGTCGGATACAGTGCTCTGCATGATGTTCCTTGACTTCTACCTTGGAACATGTGTCCGTGAACTTCGTCAAGAATGTCACGGGATTTTGATTCGTGCAATGATGGAAACTGTCAGGGGCGGGTTGGATTTCATAGGGATTCTACACAGCCATCCAAACTTCCTCCCACATCCTTGTGCAGTTTTCATGCACCGCTCAGGGCTTAGGCTACTTCGAGGTTATGCTTTCCTTGCGAACCATGCCCTTCAGAATCACCTAAAGTTATTCTCCATGCGGCCTAAAACGCATTATTTTGCACATAGTCTATGGGATCTGCTCGTGCAGATAAACCTGAACCATGAATGGGTCTGCTCTCCTGCTCTATGGAATTGCGAAGCTAATGAAGACTTTGTGGGGCGTATAAGCAGATTGAGCAGACGAGTCTCACCGCGTCTCGCTGGCCAGAGGGTCATAGATCGATACCTGGTTGGTGTCCAGTTGCTGTTCCGGCGCGCCAGAGTTTGAGGTGGCAGGGATGAGGTTTGGTTTGTTTTTCTGTAGCTATATAAAGATAATGTTATAGGGGCGCTGCGAATCCTATACTTTGAAGCTAATCATATAAGGTTGGAATATAGTATGTCTTCCCGAGTTTTTGTGTGTGAAACATTATGTGTATAGTATATGTAGTGATTATTTGTTGCTTTCCTGGAAGCCACACCCTCAAACAATGGAGCAAGAAGCTGGTCTGGGGGCTTGCAAGCGAAACCAGCCCTCTACGGAACTCATACAACTTGGAATCTATAAAACCCAGACCTCACCCATGTACGTATTTATACATATATAAGATTATTTAAGAATTATGTCTAGAATACATATATGGTTTCCCATAAGTCCTTTGGATAAATCCTTGCAACAAGACAAGGTCTCTCCACGCCCACCCTGCAATACGCCTAATTGTTCCCAGACCTCCCAGCGAAAGCATGTAGGATCTTTAAGGTTTAGGGCTTAGGGCTTAGGGTTTAGGGTTTAAGGGTTTAGGGTTTAAGGGTTTAGGGTTTAGGGGGATACAATCATAAAGGGCTCCCCATTGGTAATGCCATCCGCACTGTAATCCCTCTTTAACCTTGAACCCTATAAATCTTATATGTACCCTTATGAAAGTCCCTAGTTGCCTCCCCAGTTGTGAGAACTCCCATATATATACATGATCATATCTCACTCCCAGACAAACAACCAAGAACGTTGAATGAACGTAAATAAAGCAAAGAGACAAGCCCTGAACCCTTTCCTGAAGCAATTTTGCGCTGTTTAAACCCTGAATGATGCTTCACCGAAACATTAAGTAAGCCATTCCTTGCAAGCAAAGAGTCATTTCGAAGCCGCTGCTTTTGCACGCGCAGTGGGCGCTGGCATTTAGCTGCATGGCGCATATTCGTGCTGATCTTCATATACTTTAATTTGTTAGCCCAGAATTATATATTGGCAGATTGTTGGAAAGATTATGCGCCAAGCGAACGCTACATGCCTAGCGTTGAATGCCTGTGCCTTTTCTGTAGTTATCGAGAACATTCCCCGCACATGCAGTGGTATATTATCCTTATATACACAGCCCCCTAAACTATGTAGAAGCCTTTAAATGCTCGGTCTACGCTGGCTTGGGCATCAGTGTTTGCCTGGCTGTATACAATCAAGCCTGAACCTGCAGGAGCACTGCATGAAGAACACCGCATTTTCATAGGGTTTTAGGTTTAGGGATTAGGGTTTTACACACGCAGGCTAGATGGACTTGCTTTCAAGCACATGGTCGTCAAAACAGTTCGTCGCTTTGGAGGCTTCCTCTCGCAAGCTATATAAAACACTTATATATATATATATAGGGTAGTTTCCAAAAAAGATCTTTATAAGGAAGCTTCTGTTGCTTGAACTTTTTCATTTTGACAGGTACCTGCTTTAGATGCTACAGCAGCTCTTCATAGCTACCCTCTTCCTGTGTACTTCTGTTCCTCATTGCGAGCTGCTTGAAACACAGTTTGATGTATATTGCGGATTCAATTCTCCACCAAAACATGATACTTGCAATGTCTTTGCGAATTTGTCCCTCAGCCATTTTTGCCAAGACTCCTGTTCCGAATATCTCTATAGTATCTATGGATTCTCAGCCCTCCACTTCCGGTGGCTCTTCAAATGGTGCGAAAAAGTTCCTGTGGAAGACGATTGCGGATTGGGTCGATTCAGGCAAATTGCCGATTTGGAAGCTGCAACGTCATATTGATTACCTTGACCAATCGGTGCTTTGCTTGCATTTCATTCCAAAGCATTGTGTAAATGTGCCCATCTTTTCTGTAACGAAACAACACATTAACCTGCATAAGGACCTGGAGTCAGCCCGTGTGTTGGGCAACCGTTGCCGCCGTGTGCTTGAATGCTTTGAGCGCGACAGAATGAGAACTGTAGAAGAGGACCAGAGACTAATATTAGACGGAAAGTAATTACGTACTTCCGTTGCTCTTGGCTCCGGACATGCTTGCCA
>CAJNIZ010046322.1:17615-36867 GCA_905231905.1 Symbiodinium pilosum | reverse complement strand
GCTTGAAATTCAGGTGACCCAGCATAATGAAGCCACAACGCAGGAGCAGCAGGTCCCGGTGCCCCACTAGCGTGCCCCACCCCAGCTGCAGCCGGAAAGCATCCTGTAGCTGAGTAGACGGCGAAGACGCGAGGGATAGGTACCGGATCGGCAGCAGGTGTTTCGCTGCCTGTGCTTTCCACTTGCTCAGAGACACCTGCAAAACAACCTCCTTCACATAAGCCGAATACGACTCATGTCTGCGCCTGCAAGTGGACCATATAGGCCAGTCCAAGACTGTCCACTCCTCTAGAAGCTTGAGGGAGGTCTTTGCCCAGTTGTTGGACTCGAGTAGGTGTGAAGCAGAGAAGCAGGCCCCAGCAAGGGAGTCCTCACTCTGTAGCCACAGTGACTGCCTGACGCAAGCTACATCTACCACTACTCTTGCGGGCACACAGAGCTTCCAACCGAGCTCTGCCCTACACACATCAGCAGATCTCCATCGGCTAGCTCCGAGCAATTGCCGTGCCCATGAGGCAAAGGCGTCAGTCAGCACAGAGATGGCTTCACTATGCGTGCCCCACAACCAGCGTCCAAACCTCACAGATGCCTCAACCNNCAAGCAACAGCAAGAGGTATGCGCCCACTGCGCAGCAGGCCGCACAGGGCCTGAACAGTGCTGTTGCACATGCCACAAGACTGACGAGCATGCAGTGCGAAATCAGCTTTGTCATTCCACAACATGCCTAGCCATTTATGAGAACTTGTCCAGGAGATACTGTGGGGAAGGCAATGCCCTACAGGGAGGTACCGCAAGGGCAACAAGGGGGCCCCAGCAGCCCGCGAGCGCACAGGCAGAACCATGGCTGCCGTCTTGTTGTGCCCTAGGTGAAGCGTGGCTTTGTACTTGGAAGCCCAGGTGCTAACAATAGATAGCACACGGTTAGCCTCGCCACGGCTGGAAGCCAGAAGCACGGGATCATCAGCGTGAAGCAGAACAGGGATGCGCATGTCTGAGACCAGGTCGAGAGCCCTAGCACACGCAGCCTCCAAGTTGCAGTCCTTGGCAAGAAGGTCACAGTTGGGAAGGGGCCCGCCGTGGTTTAAGTGAGCGACTAAGCCTTCCACAACTTCCGGCTCAGGAGTACACGACCCGTCCAGAAATGCCCGCGCCAAGCAGCCGGGGCGCATGCTGACAGTGGCACACCGCATTTGGCGTGGAGCAGAGCTTTGACAAGTGTGTTAGGCAGCATGTTGAAGCAGGTGGGCCCATATTTGCTGCCTTCCGGAATACCTTCTCGCGTTGAGACAACGGAATCACCGCTGAGTGTGATTCTCCAGTAATCGCTGTCCATGATGGAGCCCAGGAGGGCAAGAGCTCCATCTTTTAACCCAGCGCAGTCATGGCATTGTTCCACAATGGCAGCCCGCCATCCTCTGGGAAAAGCGTGGACAAAATCAGCAAAAATGGCAATGAAGCACCTGTTCCAGTGTTGGTACTCAGCCTGTAAGCTGGACAGCGTAAAGTGGTGGTTCTTGACATCAAAGCGGTACCCGGTTTGGAACCACTCCAAAGACCTGTGAAGAAGAGGGGCGATGCGTCCAAGTAACAACTGCTCTTGGATGAGACCATGTATGTCTGCCACGGCAAGGAACCTGTAAGAGGATGGCGAGCTGCAAGGGCCCTTTTTGTGTTTCACTACCAAGGACCTGAACCTCCACAGCATGGGCCTGAGGCAAAGTGAGTTGGGCCCGCACACTTCTTGCAGCTTGCAGGCGGCATCATGCCAGGCATTAGGTTTTAAAGCGTTTAGGGTCTAGGGTGTAGTGTATAGGAACTTGACAACAGACTCTATATATTATGGATATTGGGGATGTATAGGGTTACATGGGGTGTTATGTAGAGGGAATGGAATAGAAAATGGAAACTACCTTATGAGCCATAACCTAAACTGCTAGCATCTCCCGTAATAAGCCTCATATTTGTTTATCCTCTCCCATATAGTCCCGTATCTAGCCCCCTTTAAGGAGTTTTCCGCTCTCGCTCATACATTATGGACAACTGTCCTTCACCATGGGGTCTTCTTCTTCTAGAACAATGTAGAGTTGAGGGGTATGCGAGCGACATGAAGCTGTTGAGGACACAGGGCTTTGCAGAACGCCCGGATATGCGAGAGAGTTGTCGCTCTGCCGGTGCCCTACGCTCCTGGTTTTGGTCTTAGGCCAGTCATATTCGATGTTCTGATACGTCTACAGTCACTCCAGGGGGATTTTGTGTCGGAAATTTCCCCGCGTATTTCACCCAGCACAGGCGGATTGGCCTGGATTAGTATGCAGCAGCTGCGCTCGATGTGTTTGTTCTCCTCTCATAAGTTGGGCTCCGAAAATGAAAGTCTTCCATTGTTGGGAACAGCTACTTAGGGGAACAGGCCCATCTTGATGTAAGCCGTATGAGTGTCACATAATCCCAAACTTGTGACCAACCACCGCGCATGTCCCCAGGTGATTCTTGTACAATACGAGTGCCAATGGTAGTCGTCGCTGCCGTCAATACCGCCCTCGTAATTATTCATAATCGTCGTGGAAATCGTCATTGTTGTTGCAGGCCGCAGCAGTAGAAGTAGCAGTATCAGCAGTTGCAGCATTACAGAACTTAGCAGTGGTAGGAGAGGGAGGACGACGACGATGGCGACCATGATGACACTTCACATGCGTAGCGTGTAGTAATCTTACTGGATCGAACGAAACAGTCCCTGCCGAAGTGAGTAGTATTTTGAATACATTTGGTGTCGCACCCAGCATGGACAAACCATAGATTCTGCTTGTAAAGCCACTTGCAAGCCAAAACCCTAAACCCCAAACTCCACAATGGTAAGCTCCTAAACGCGCAACCGTAAAACCCTACACCCTGAAGGCCTACACCCCCCAGCACCATAAAGTCAAGTATCCTGTAGTCTAACTCCTTAAAAGGGGCTACATAGGGGATATCATAGGGGAGAGTATTACAAGGGCTATCAAGAAGGATACTAGGAGTTTAGACTACAGCTCCATTGTTTTGAAGTTCCGGGCATACCTAAACTTTAAAGCTCCAATGTTCTGAGGTTCCGGGCATGGTGGCTGCTAACTGCCTTTTCACGGAGGGAAGCAGCTCACTACGAAACTGGGTTGCTGTTAAGGAACTTAATTTAAGTTACTTTATTGAGGAAACCCCATTTTTTGCTCTCTCTATATTAATATATATATATGTATATACTCCCATTATGGCAGCTAAATTTAAGTTCCTTAACAGCAACCCAGGAAAGACGATGCTCCAGACCAGCATCTACGACCGTTGGGGCCTCATTCGATGCATAGGCCTTCTATGCGGACATGTAGGGATGTAGTACTGTATAGGGATGGGATATCCAGGAATTATCCCGGGGTATGTAGGCGTATATCGGAGAATCAAATGCAAGAGAAAATGTAACGTGCAACCGAAGGGTTGTACTGGTACAGGAGTTACAGATGGTTTGGTTGGAGCAAACCCCCTAGACCCTAAACCCCAAACCCAAAACCCTGTAAGCAGGTAATATCTTAGCCGGGCCCCATAGCTCTAGGGATCCCAGAGCCCACCCAAAAAAAAAGTATTTCATTCTCTGTTAAGCATTTTACAATTGTTTTTTTACAAGAGCATCAAGTGGTTTTAACTAGAGTTAGATTCATTTTGATGTGTTTTAACTGGTTGTGAATGATTATGTGTTTTTCCGAGATTTTCATACGTTTTGATTGGAGTGTGATTACTGGATGCTCATCAAACCCCATGTGTTTTGATTATCTTTCATCTAAATTGAACAGGTGTTAATTAGGTGTTAATTAATAGTGAATAGGTTTTTGTTGATTTTTGAATAGGTTCTAAGTATAAACGGATATGAAATGAATGACCGTGAACGCATTGAACATGTGCTATTGTTCTACGGGGTTTTCCCTTCATCTAAAGAAGATCCTCCCACGTCAGGTCGGTAAGGGGTAACTCAGGAAGCAAGGTTTGAGTCTTTAATTTCTACTAGGTTTTAGTAAGGAATTCAGGTCTCGGAATCAGCATCCCTATTGGAGATTTGAGGTTTCAAATTTCCCTAAAGCTTAAACCCTGAACCCCAATATCAAACCAAAACCTTGCAGTTTTTTCAGGGTCTGGGAATGGATTGCTCGAAATTCGATGTTTTTGGCCCCAAATTGCCACCACCTTTAAAAAATCTTGGACCTCAAAATTGGCCCAAAGCAGTTTCATGATGTACCTACCTGGTATTGTAGTCTGCAAGTAGTGGGAAGGTAATTCAGCTAGCATTATGGCCTTTTAGCTTCTGGCAGAACAGCACGCGCAGAGACTGCATCATTGTGACTTACACCATCCCTATCATTCTTGGCATAGTCCCTACTGTTGATCCTGCATGTCCGCAACATGCTTTAGCAACATGCTTCCCAAAGTATAAAGTACTTAGGCTCATGCAGGATTTATGGCATCCACCGTACGACTACCTTTATCATCCCAAAAATTGCTGAAATATCCACTGGCGCACACGCACATGTATGGTCTTACCATGGCTTCTATTTCTCACCATTGCCATTCCTATTCCTCCTAGTGTTGCCACTCGCCTTGCCAGCCCAACGCTCAATCAAGCAGGCAGATGCAAGCATACCTAGTCTGGGGAACCAAGCATATCCACCTCAACCCCAACCCCCTTCCTCTCTTCCAGTGGCTCCGATCACCTAACAGCTCACCATGTTTGGTCATATGGCGGCTTCCAACATAAGAAGGATCATCGTATTTTGGGGGAGGGTTCCTACGATGAGCATGGCGTGTGTTTTAGGGGGTCTGTAAAACTCCGGTTTTGCTCCCACTTATTAACAGTTGGATACTACTCACAATATAATTACATAACCCCCTAATGTGACCTCTATGATAGGCTGCTATTGGGTGGGGGCAGGACCCAATGTAAGACGGACACTTTTTTTTAGAAAAAAAGTCCTTGCAGTGACATTGGGATGTTCACAGGACTTGCGCAAGACCTTAAAGTAACTTGTAAAGATCCTATGTGTTAGTTTCCCAAAATAACGGGACCCCAGTACAGACCCTAAAAATACTATAGTCCCTATACGAATAGGTAGCCCATGTGTACCTGTGTAGCCCCATAATCGCTTATACAATGCCTTGGAATTGCTTTAAACCCTTAAGACTAGACCCAATCATCAAATGAGCTACAGTCTAAACACCTAGTATCCCCGTCAATAACCCCTATAGTAGTCGCCTATATAATCCCTTATATAACCCCCTTTAATGCGTTTAGACCTTATCATGAAATAGAAGCAGCCACTGAAAGCATAGGTGACCCCTATGGCTTGCAGCATCGGCGGGCGAAGGACACCTGTCCGGAGGCGAGGCCAGTATTAATAATGCCAAGAATAGTGGTAATAGTAATATTCGCAATAATAGTAATCCTAGTACTAGTAATAAGTATTTAGTAATTGTAGTAGTATTAATAATGAGAGTAATTGTAGTAGTATTAATAATGAGGAGCACGCAGGGACTTTACAGTCTCCAGATCCTGGTATTGGGGGTATGGTCTCCTTTCAAAAAATGGGCCATCATCGCTGGACGAGTCCAGTTGTTCACCAGGTAGTGCCCGCCGGTTCGGGCAGAATGAGCCGCTTGGCATACAGTTTCACAACTTGTTTTACAAAGGGGTGTCGCAAACAATTATCCGATAGTTCAGCTATCTTGCGGAAACTGCAAGTGCACCCTAAACCCTAAACCCTAAACCCTAAACCCCAAATCACTCTGCGTTGGTCTTTGCAAAGCACGCTCAGGCCAGAAGATGTGGTGTGTGAGGAGGGGCGTCGTTTGATGCTCTGGACGGTGGAGCTGGAATATAGGGTTTAGGGTTTAGGGGAATATAGGGGTTATATGGTATTATAGGGATTATATTGGGGTTATATTGGGATAATGGAAAAGAAAATGGAAACTACTATCTAAGGCCCCATCTAAGGTTGTCGGACTCAAACGGATCCGCTTGCAGCGCTTGCCCATGCTCTCCACACTCCGACGAGAGATGCTGTTGGCACATGAGCTGGCAAGATGCAAGATGCAACTAACAGAATAACGGCGGTGTTCTAAGCAGCAACTCAACCCGCTGGAAGGGAACCACTTTGATAAGATGAAACGCATGGCCATTCCTGACTTCTGTGTGGTGCAGAAGTTTGAGGGCAGCAATTGCGCCCCTCTGACCCCAGTAGCCAGGAATGGTCGGCCAGCACATGCAGCGGAGTACACAAGTAGTTTGAAGAGTGTGTTCATAAAAGAAGGACAGCCTCTCGAGGTGCGAGGCACTTTGGAAGAGGTGTCCCGGCGGCGATTCTCAGGAAAAGCACGCCAGTCTTAGTGCTGCCAGCCGCAGGTGAGAAAGGAGCGCAGCCGCGTCCAACGTTTTGACGCGGATTCTACAGTACGGTAGCGACAGTCACGAGGTAGTGTGATACCACGTCGTAGCAGTCCTCCCAAATCTCCATGTTGCCTCTGCTGAACAGGTTATACATGCGTGTGCAGAATTCCGTTCGTTCATGACGCACAGAAAGCTTAAACAAACCACATGCTCACTCAGCTGCAGGCTGGCAAGCCGGGCATTGCCCGCAGTTTGGCTGGGCACTGCAAGCGAACGCTATGCTGTTCCAGTTTCAAGTTATTTCACCCCCCCACCCCTGAAAAATTAGTATGCCCCCTATGATTTACTTGTACTATATAATATATGGGTGGTGAATTTCAACGGGTGGGGGTTTCCAATCGCTTCTGACTTAAAAAAACCCATCCTTCATACTAGCCGCATGTTGATGGTTAGCGTGATGGTGGCCTTTGCCACCAGCCCATATGAGCTATTATCTAAACTCCTTAAAGGAGGGTTATATAGGGGACCACTATAGGGGATATTAAGGGGGATACTAGGAGTTTAGACTATGGCCCATATAAAATCTGACTCCTCCAGCGTCTGCAGTTGCGGTGAAGGCATGAGCTTTTGAAGACGAAGCTTTAGTTGCCATCTGTGACAATTTCAAGGTTGCGAGTTGCACGCATATGTTGGAGTCTAGCACAAGCAGCTCGGAATTCACTCTTGGATTCAACTCGCAATCTTGAAGTCAACCCGGAATACAAACCGTTGGGCTCCGTCCGTGTACAGGTCTAGAACCCGGAGGGCTAATATCCACGACTGTTGTCAGTTTGACGCAGTTCGAAATTCGGTGAACCTAAGAAGCGGTAAAAGGGTCACGGATCTCAATGGGACAGGGTTTTGGCTTTTGATTTAGGGTTTAGGGTTAGGCTGATAATGCTGTGTAGGGGTCATCAAAGCTATGCCTTTTGAGGGGATTGTCCAAAGACAAGTTTCCCAAACAGCCACCCAGATGACTGGAATACTGTAGACGGGTTTAGGGTTTGGGGTTTGGGTTTAGGGTTAAGGGTTTAGGGTTTAGGGAACAATTCCCAACATGATGGTCCCAAATTCCTTGCGTAACGAGAGTATGGAGTCTCTCAAATAGAGCTCAAAGTAGTATTGATAAGTACTCAGGCCCTGGAGTAATCCTCATAGAACCACTATATACTAATAGTAGTTTCCTTGTTCTTTTCCATTATCCCTATATAGCCCCAATATATCCTGGAATCCCTATATGACCCCTATAATCATGGAGCATCCAGTAGTCGTCTAAACCCTACCCAGACCCTCCTATGTACTTCCTTTTTGGGTAGTATATCATAACCCCTTACCAAAAAAACAGAACAGACCCAAAAAGGAACTACATAGGAGCCCTTGGGTAAACCCTAACCGGACAGAGTCTTGTCTTGGCAGGTACCCCTGTCGGTGCACTCACCTGTGCCAGAGCTCGAATACTTTGTGAAGGACACCTTCCTGCATTAGGGTTTAGGGTTTAGGGCTTTAGGGTCTAGGGTTAACGGTTTCTCTTATAGTATTCTTATATGAGCTACAGTCTAAACTCCTTAAAGGGGGGTTATATAGGGGATCACATACAAAGCTGCTATGGGGCTTATTAAGGGGGATACTGTAGGACTTTAGACTATAGCTCGTACAAATTTCTGTTACAGTTTCAGGGTATAGAGTGTAGAGCGTTTGAGACCTTTGCGTTTTATAATCATGCTACGATCCTGAAGCAATTTTTCGGGTAGGAGCCCGTCCAGCCTCCAGCCACTTCAGGGTTCAGGTTTTAGGGTTTAGGGGTCAGGGTTTAGGGTTTAGGGTCCCTAAACCCTGAACCCTACCATTCCCCAATCTTACCTTTGGTAAGTTGGGAACGAAGGAATGGAAAAGAAAGTGAACGGGTTATATAGAGACTCCTATAACGATCCATTCCTTCATTTCTGGCTAAGTAATGCCAGAAATTCCTTAACACTTGAACCTCTGAACAAAAACACCCTACCCCCCTGGGGCACTCCTATGCAATCAGCCCCTAAACCCCTAACCCCTAAACCCTCACCCCTAAACCCTAAACCCTAACCTCCCCCCCCTGGGGAGTTTCATGGCACGCAGGACAGCGAGAGTTGCCTTTGCCTGGCAGATGCATCTGGCGCGTCGAAGATGAAGTCTACGTCTTGGAGAATGTAAGGTTAGAAGTATGGGCCCCTAATATGGGCCCTTAGGCCTTTTAGGGGGATTCTATTGACCCTGAAGGTTACATATAGGGTATATAGTAGGTATGTAAGGATCCCAGGGTTAAGGCCCCTACTAGGGCGCATGTTTTCAACCTTAGAGAGAAGCTACGCAAGGAAAAACCCAAGTCCAAGCCGCTGCGGGCTTGAAGTAGTCTTACTGGTTCTTAGTAGGGGATAATGGAATATATCATGTGTATGTATATATCTACGTTTATTATATTCTACTATTCCCTAACTACTAAGAAGCCGTGAGTAGTTAGAGTTTAGGGGTTAGTTAGTACTGAGGGATTTGGGTTTCAAGTTGCACTTGGAGGTAGGTATTGTTGATGGCCAACGTCCTGCATGGTTCAAGCAGGTTACTCCTTGCCCCTGATATTGTTGAAGCGTTGTTTTGATTTGGGTACGACAGGTTTCATCCGGCAAAAGTTAGAGGAGTGGGCAGCCACATGATTGTATATAAGCATTCCTGAATATCACGGGGCCGCACGAAGAACGAGACCCACAATGTGGCCTGATAGCAGTACCGGAGAAAGATTCTGCAATGGTAGTTGAAACCTGCGACGCCAGCCCTGCCCTAGTATCGAAAACAATGGCAACAGTGGTTGTTTCAGAACTGCACAGGTACTGGGAATCCTGTTGTCCAGTTGTAGAAACTTCAGGCTGCGAGAGGCAAAGGTTTTGTAGAAATGGTCTAGCAAGAGGCTGCAAGAAGAGAGTTGGCTCCGGATCCTCAGCCACTCTCCGCTAAACCCTAAATCCCGGCCCCAGGACCCAAACTTAAACAAAAGAATGCAAGCTAACCATACCGAAGCACCTAGAGCCAGATCCATATCTACGAGACCTGTCACCAGGTGCATGCTAGGGACTCCTAAGAAGCTTGTAATGGCCTTGTGAGAGATCCAGTGGCCAAGAAACTAGTTAATGAAGAATAATCATGAGAACAATTAAGCATAAGGCCTGTAATAACTAGCAACATTGATAATTGACAGTGGCCTTTGTTACTTCGCTACTAAGGGAAGTTGCGGCGAAGCTCTCCAGGCCTTTTGCAGAGATAGCGAAGGCAGGATGTCAGTTCAATATAGTTCAATAAAGGGGACTTAATGGCAACCCCAAGCGTATAGTAGCAGGACAATGGGAACAGAAGGATCCTCGTAGCTACATTCCTAGTATATTCCTATTATATTCCTATCATATTCCCACTATATTCTTGGGGTTCCCTGTTTGAGGTTCCCATTAACTCCCCTTTATTGATCAAGTGCTGGAAGATCGCTGTCGACATGCCAACGTGGCTCCATGCAGCTGCTCCATGTTGGTGAAGTACTAATATTTTTCCTACTAATATTATCATCATTCTTATCACCTTTATTACGACTACGTTTTTCTCATTACGGCCGGGACGCCCCTCAGCAGGTGCAACCGTTATGCAAGTGTATCGGGTTCTCCTCGTGCTGCGCTCCGGAGGCGCCTGAGTCGTCGAAAGCGTATCGACTGATGGTCGACGGAGGCAGGTGCTGAACTATGATATTCTTGGTGTTCTCAGGGTAATCAGTTGCTATAGGAACTGGTTCATGATTACAGTGCATCTCCAAAAAGCGAAATGCGCCCAGTTGGCGTCGCTTACAACATGCCTTAGCTGCCCTCTATTCAGACGGCTTTTGATTTCAGAGCCTCATCTCGTTTTTGGAGGGTTTGCCATGCCTAACAGCCGATCCAAAATGAGAAGCGCAGCTCCCCCCTAGTTTGGAGATCTTGCGAGTTTTTGAAGATATCCGTTACAGATATGGTAGTTTCCGAAAATAAGGGGGCCCCAATATAGACCCCAAAATACTATAGTCCTTATTATGGGGACCCCCACAATGGTACCCCTAATTTTAGGAAACCCCCATATAGAGAATCCGTACATATCCCGAGGGTCCATTAGGGGCTTTCGGGTCTCCAGCTGAAGGAGAAGCTGGCTTAAGTCATTGGCTACCCCTTCACGCCATGGCTGGAAAGAATGTCTTCTGCTTGCCCTAGGTTTAGGGTTTAGGGTTTTAGGGTTTAGGGCTTTACTTCGAATATGGCTCCGGGGCATTATGCTAAAGATATTCAAGGATGATCGGGGAATCAAGTCGGCAATTCGTCTGATGTCTACAGTAGCTGGCATAGCCCCCGCGTGAGCTATAATTCAATCAGGCGATTTATGTACCCGTAGAGCGCTGTACTGGATGTTTGCAGGTCCTGTGGCCCCTGCAGTGGCCACCTCAGATTCGAAATGCTTGCCCCGCATCTCTAGAAATACCTTACAGAGAGGCCCTAACTTGGGATTATATAGGGGATATATTGGGATAATGGAAAAGAAAATGGAAACTACTACCCCTAAACCCTAAAGCGTAAACCCTAAACCTTAAGGCTTAGGGGTTTGGGGTTTAGGAGACTGTGGGACCCCACTCTATCGCTTTGCACCGGAATCCAGCTATTTGCGGAAACATGCGGCGGGTGGTTTTATTCTCAATTGAGGATCGGCCAGAATACGCAAGTGTTAAGGGATATTTGGCTTAGGGTTTAGGGTTTAGGGGTCCAATCTGGGGTCTCAATGATCTGGGTCCCAATGTTTTGGTCAACATCATGTGGTCCCAAGGTACGGAAGATCCCATGTAGTAAGCCCGGGTCTTGCTAATAGGCCGAAAGTATCCCCAAGGGCGCAACTTTGTCACAGCCGTCAAATGGATTTTGGTGAATTGCTGTAATTTTCTGGAGGGTTGGTGTTGCGCATGATGGCCTCCGTAGCAACCATCTTCAGTATAGCTTTGGAATATTGACCATGAGTATGGTCAGTGGGTGGTGGCAGTAGAAGCAGTAGTAGTAGGAGGAGGAGCCAACTTCACAGCAACATTGCCATGGCAGACTACAGTTAAGCAATGAGAGAAGCACTTTTCGTTATACAGGGATAATGGAAAAGAAAGATGAACATACTATAGATGTCCATTCTCCTTTCCATTACCCCGAGATAACCCCTACATACTATAGTAGTTTCCATTTTCTTTTCCATTATCCCAATATACCCCCTACATACTACAGTAGTTTCCATTTTCTTTTCCATTATCCCAATATACCCCCTACATACTATAGTAGTTTCCATTTTCTTTTCCATTATCCCAATATAACCCCTACATACTATAGTAGTTTCCATTTTCTTTTCCATTATCCCAATATACCCCCTACATACTATAACTTCTTTGCAGCTTCCTTGTCAAGGCGTCGCCCGGCTGCTTCTCTTGCTTCTGCGGTCTGTTCTCCTCTCGAGTGGATGCCGCATCCCCAATGTCCAAAGTCCCTGCCTCTGGTTAGTAGCAAACCAGCTCCTAAAGGAGAAAGGACTCTTTATAGGGTTTAGGGTTTAGGGTTCAGTTTCACAGGGTTTAGGGTTTAGGGTTCAGTTTCATGCTGTCTCCACCAGGCATGAAAAGACAGACAGCAAGCGAGCAAGCTAGCAAGCCCTTGCCTGCAAGGCGATTGTTTGTAGTGGAAGTTGACATACCTCAAAATAGTAGTTTCTCAGTATAAAGGGAGCCCAGTATAGACCCCAAAATACTATAGTCCTTTTTATAGGGACCCCAAGGTACCCCTAATTTTGGGAAACCCCTAAACCCTAAACCCTATATAGCCCTATATTATCCCTATGTATAATCCTAAACCCTAAACCCTAAACCCTGTAACCCCTTAAAAGGTACCCATAATCTTGACTTTGCTGACCTCTCAGGTTTTGTCACAGAATGCGCTGATTCTGTACACTTCAGGAACGACCGGACAGCCCAAAGGCTCATACGTTGCCATGATATCTACTTAAGGGGGTTTAGGGTTTAGGGGTTTAGGGTTTAGGGTTTAGGGACTATACCCTAAACACTAAACCGTAATCCCTAAACCCTAAACCGTAATCCTTAAACCCTAATCCCCACACACTAAACCCTAAACCGTAATCCTTAAACCCTAATCCCCACACCCTAAACCCTAAGCCTTAAACCCCATTGTTATATCTACTTGAGGGGGATTGGGATGGGAGCCTGCCAGTCATCTGCACAGGCGTGGTCCATACATTTAACAGCTGTGGACTCAGCAAGCTCGCAGGCAATGCAGCCTGAGTGTATAGTAGGGTTTAGTGTTTATACACATATCTATGTATGTATGTATGTATGTATGTATGTATGTATGTATATACAGGGAATAATGGAAGAGAAAATGGAAACTACTAAGGTATATTGGGGTTATATTGGGATATTACGTGGGTCAGTGCAATATGGCAATGCCAGAGGGCGTGCAAAGGCCTCACCACACAGATGCGGTCCCTTAGTGAGGCGTGGAAGCCTGCCTCTCAGATACCCTGCATTGAGCTCATGTGCGAATTAGAGGTTCCTGCGCGGTTTACAGCGAATTTCACGTAGGACCGCTATAGTTCTCAGGTGAATCATGGTATTTGTGCTCCAAGTTGTATCTGCTCATGACCGCGTTGGAAGTTTTGAAAGTGACATGTTTGTTTTTCCCTGTCTTTCACGGCGCGTTGTAACGCACGGAGGAGATTTGTGACGACGTTCTACTCGCTGGTTCTTGTTAGGGAATATGGGAGTATGTTCTTTTGGGACTGTATAGAGTGCAGGGATTATGTTCCTGATTTTCCCTACCAAGCACGAGTAAGTTTATGCATGTGCGAGGGTTGGATGTCCACTTTGGGTTGTTAGTTGGGTGCAGCTCCTCCACTCCAAAAGCAACCAGTAAGTTCATGGGCAGAAACTTTTGGGAGGTGATCTTTAGGTGGACCCCCCACCCAGCAATAGTGACTATAAGGAAAAAACGGGATTATATTAGGGTCCTCTTATATTCTTATTATATCGCTATTACAGGGTGGGGGGTCCTCCTAAGGTGTTCTTTGTTTGTTTTCAGAAGCTTGCTTGATCAGACATTGGATCAAGGGTTGATGTTGAGATCAAGTGGCAGGAAGGTTTGGCTGAAGGTGTATATTGGGGTTATGTTGGGATAATGGAAAAGAAGATGGCAACTACTATTTAGGGTTTAGGGTTGAACAAGCTTTCGGGTATGCAGTTCTCAAAGTGTCGATGAATAAGGGATCCTTTGAGATCTTTAGCCGCCATTCTTTTGGGGGAAGGGTGCTTGGACCATTAATTGCGATGTTGAAGATGGATTGAAAGGCGATACCAGAGGCGGGAAAGGTCGGATACTTGCGAGCAACTGATTGTCTGCTTGCTGAGAAATATAATCACCTAAACCCTGAACCGCGCTTATATACCTAAATATGTATATATATATGTATATACACATACTGTTGATGGAGGAAATGTTGCACCACGTAAAGTCCTTAAAGTACTAGGAAGTACAGTAATTTAGGGAATCTAGGT
The DNA here is from genome assembly GCA_905231905.1 of Symbiodinium pilosum. Lineage (NCBI taxonomy): Eukaryota > Dinophyceae > Suessiales > Symbiodiniaceae > Symbiodinium > Symbiodinium pilosum. Next base: position 22,809 of record CAJNIZ010046322.1, on the reverse strand, counting down.
GGTGCAAGATTTCTTCCATCAACAGTATGTGTACACATTAAACCCTAAACCCTAAACCCTAAACCACATATATGAGGATTTGAATGGACAGGGGATGAAGTGGCATACTGACATACCGTTGGAGAAAAAACGCCATCGGCAAATAGAGCTCTGCCAAATACCTGGGCCCCCAAAGTAGGTAAAATAACGGTCCAAGACCCCAATAAGTAGCCAAAAGGGCCATTATTTGATTATCTTAACCCTAAACCCTTTACCTGGATAGTGGAGAAATGGTCCCATACAAAATCCTTTACCTTTGGCGTTTGGGTCTAGGCAGGCAAAGTTGAGTCTTGCACTCGCGATTTTGGGATGTGCTGTGTATGCGCAGCATGTTGGAGTCATTTAATGGTAGCTCCCATTTTCTGTTCCATTCCAACTACATATCACTCCATATAACCTTATATAACCCTCTATATCCCCAATGCCCATAATAATTTGCAAGGTGGTCTCCAAAAGACCGCACATTGCATGTCCTTCCACTTCACCACATTCACGGCGTGGCAAGCCAAGCCTGAACTGGGTGGGCACTTGGCATGGTATGTGCGATTCTTTCTCTACATTCGGGTTTAGGGTTCAGAGTTTAGGGTTTATCGGCCTTGCAACACACTTTCATTATGATGGCTCAGGGGAAGACGTGTTGAGAATGATGTGAGCAGTGCTGAAAATCTTTTACTTGCGTGAGCAATGCAATTGCCATAGTCACACTAGTAAGGATGGTACGAATCGTGTAGTAGTCGCAATGCACTGAACTCTGAGGAAACTTACAGTACCTAGATGATTACTGTGATACTGGGGTTCTCAGTGATATTGACGAGTGTGAGCATATTCTCAACGGATACGGATGCTAGCGGAACAGTGGTTAGTCAGAGAAGTCAGAGCAGTGGGATTATACGTCTGCTCCTGAGGTTCAGAACATCCTGAACACGGCGCTGTTCAACGGTGCGGCTGTGGAAGTTACAGCATTTGATGCCGCCTTCTGCTTGAAGTGGCTCGCTGAGCCTTGGGTTGCTAGGGTTGCTATATGGGGAAAAGGAAAAGAAAATGAAAACGACCAGAACGGCTTGTATAGGGGTATAGTATATAGGGTTTATACAGGGATTATGAAAAAGAAAACGGAAACTACCATAAGGGGTTATACTGTTCCTATGGTGTAGGTCAAGTTGCAAGGTCGTCGCAAGCAGCAGAAGTCATACTCATGGAGCTGAAAATCCGGGTCAGTGGTCGCCACTTCTCAGAGTAAGAGTTGTACTTTTCTGGGTCTACATTTTCCCTTTACTACCGTTTACAGGGTTCTCAAGCAAATGAAAAGCACATTGCTCTTATAACCTTAATATATCGCCTATATAACCCGTATATTCTATTATTTCTCCTATTATTGTATAGCCCCTATATAACCCCCTTATAGCTTCTTACGATTACCGATGCCACTTGTTGGCAGCGAGCCGTAATCCAGAAGTTTGCATCTACAAGCCTCAAACTGTGATCCCCGAAGCCCGTAACATGGGGTTTAGGGTTCAGGGGTTTTAGGACTTAGGGTTTAGGGGTTTGGGGTTTATAGGGGTTTAGGGTGTAGGGTTCCTGAAAAGCCCCAAGCCGCAAATGTCAGTCCCCGAATGCGAGCTGGCAAGGCGGCTGACTTCGGGCGACATCACCTGCTTTCATGCGGTGCCGACAGTCTATGCCCTTCCTGACACGCTTGCATGAATCAATGCAAGTGGCGTCTCGAGCACTGCTGCGTTCTCATTTGTGTGTCTTACAGCTTACAGCAAGTAATGTCTGTTTTCTACCCTATTAGAATATAGTAGTTTTCATTTTCCATCATCCCTATATAACCCCAATACATACCCTATTATGACATTGTAGTTTCCATTTTCTTTTGGTGATAGCATCCATAGCCTCCATCCCTGTCTGTACGGCCAGCTCTATTCGTAAGGGAAACCTTGACAACAAGACTCTACGGTTTTGAAGGTTTTTAGTGTTTTCAGGCTTAGGTTTGGGGGTTGGAAAGAGCTTGAAAAGCCATTACCGACAGTACCACTGGCAAGAAGTAGCTGATAGCAGTATTGGTATGACCGATTAGTTTGTTTTATTTTTGTGTTGTTTCCTCTTCTTCTAGTTCTTCTTAGTGCTGCTACCACAACTGATCCTACTCCTACTCCTCCTACTGCTGCTTCTGCCATTGTGACTGCCACTGCTACTGCTGTCGCAGTTGCTGCTGCTACATGTGAACTAGTTCAGGGGTGATTGTGAAGCTGATATTTCATGGCGCTCAGCGGCTGTGTTTGGGATATAAGGTCGTCAAGATGGTTTAGGTTGCAAACCCAAGTGAGCACCACAACTCTGAGCTTGGGACGAAAAATCGACACCGCGGCAAGGACAGGGCAGCAGGCTGACAAGTGAGTCCGCAAAACAAACACGTAGCAGAGGCAATGATAGGCACGTAGCTAGAAGATTTGTGGAGAGCTTGGAAACAGCAAGGAGCCGTCCAAGCTAGTACCATGCCAGTTTGTAGTAATCTTACTTTAAGCATTTCATTTGAAGCAAACTTCTGGCAAAATGTCAGGTCAAGTTTACCCAACACTTGGATACGCTCTCTGCCCAAGCCAGAGCAGCGATCTGCCGCAGCCTTACTTTTCCGGGGTCTCAGAACTGCCTGAACACAGGGAGGGTTGTGACAATTATGGTGTTCTTTTGCCTGCCCAAACGATGCGGGATCGCAAACGCTAGATCCTAACAATCGTGGGTCCCTAGTAATTAGGGACCGCACTTTTGATTAACGAGCTTTGCTTCTGCTGAACGAGGCAAGGGGCTGCGAAATCCATCCCTGAGGCGTCTTGGTCGTGGAAGAAAATGCGGTTTAGGCTTTTGAGTTTAGGGTTACGGGAGCAGAACCCTAACACCTACAGTAGTTTCCATTATCTTCTCCACCTGCCCATTAATCCCTGCCAATCACCATTCCAGTTGTAGGATCTGTGATTTTTTCAAGGCAGCCTCAGCTGGTGTATGTGAGGGGAGATTTAACTTCCAACTACAACCATGGAAAATTACATGGAAATTACTCCATACGGGGGTTTGCCCAAAATTAGGGGTACCTTTTCAGGGGTCCCTATAATAAGGGTTTTAGTATTTTGGGGACTATATTGGGGTCCCCCTACTCAAGGAATCTACCACATATATATATATACATATATATGTAGACAGATAGATAGATAGCTTGATAGATAGATAAAAAGGTGTTAGACCATAAGGACTGGTTACTTCACAGCCACAATGCCCTGCCAGGTCCTGAGACTCCTGTCTAGACCCAAACCTCGGGATGTACTGAAAACAGTTGGGGTTTGGGGTTCGGGGTGTGAGTTTTTCCTTATTCCAAAATCTCAATAAGTAATCAAGAGCGTTTTTGTAATAGCAGTTAGCAATATACTAGATAGTTGCTTCCGTTGTGTTATCCGTTTCCTTGTTAAATCGACTTTCCTTTTTGGGAGGCTGAAATATCTCCACAACCTTATGTGATCCCTACATTATGACCGTTTGCATGGGAGTTTCCCTTTCATTTTGCGTGTTCTTTTCCATTTGATTTCCGTGGCTGGGCTTCAATATCCCCATATACCCATACGGTTCCAGGACCCTAAACCCTTGTGCAGACCCTGTGCGTGCGAAAGGTATATGGTTTCCGGCTCGGCGGCGTTGCCAGCATGGCACCCAGCAGTCCCTGACCCTCAGACCCTGTTAGCAAGGACGGCAGCCTTTGACATGGGGATACTGGACAGAGGTTAAATTCTCCGTTCGACTGTAGTATATTGTAATTGCATCATAAGACGACTCTCCTTCCTGGTGCAACCACCCAGGAAGCCCTACACAGTTCACAGCCCTAAACCCTAAGCCCCAAACCATGTGCAGGTGCCGACCATGACATCCTGGGCGGAGATTTCGGGCCATGTGCTGCTAGAGAGGTGAGATGCTCAGGAGTTGCAATTGAGGAATCTAACTCGAGTTGCCAGCATAAGAAATTGTAGTGCTTAGTATATGCCTACACTTGGGTTGAATTCAATAACAGCAGCCCAGTAGTATGTTGGAATCGGGGAATGGGCAATAATATTGAAGATACTGCCTTGTTCAGGGCTTAGGGCTTAGTGGCAATGGGGATGGGCTTCAGAGATATTAGTGCGCTGACTTGAGGGATGCATTCTCCCATTCTTCGCTACAAACGGGTAGTCTTTGGAGAGCCAATGCCCGTCAAGCTCTGTCCTGTCTGACTTTGAAACTGAAATATCTGACCTTACGCCGATCACGGTCTGGGTCATAGGGATGGTTGCTGGCTTAATGAAGTCAACCGCGCGGGGTGAGTGGGTGGAGCCTTTATCTTTGCGAAAAAGCTTTCTATAGCAGGAAGCTCTTTGCTCGCGTAGACCAAGTAGAAGAACCGTAGTTTCCGTTCTCTTCCCCTTAAGGATGGCGAAGAAAATGGAAACTGCTAGGTCTAGAAACGAAAACATCATGAAACTGCTATATTATCTGCCCGCCTCCATTTTCCTTTGGACAGGGCTGGACTTCATATGCGTAAGTCGCAGTGTCAGACACACAGCACTCTCATAAATCCTAGACTCTAAGCCCTATTTTTCTAAATCCTAAGCTTATATTCTCCCTATATAGCCCCTCTATCCCCGTTTTAAGGGGCACGATAACCACAGTACCGAAGGTATGGCATGACGGAGATCGGCATGGCCTTGAGCAACCGGATCAATGGTACTCGCTATCCTGGGCTATTACCTCGGCACTACTGCAGGGTTCAGGGGTTGGAGTTCAGGGTTTAGGGGGTTTAGGGTTCAGGGTTTGGGGTTTAGGGTTGGGATTCTTAAGCAAAGGGGGTAGGAAGGATTCTATGGGAACAGATGAGGAGACATAGGGATTGGGTGTAGGTATGTCGGGATGGTATGAGCAATACATAGAGGTATGTCATTAGGGATTATAGGGCACGCAGGGATGTAAAAGGTTTACGGTACCAGACGGAAAATAACATGGAAAATTACATGAGCTTGAGCTGAATATGTGAGTTTATGTGGTTAAGGGTTTGTACGGGTTATGTAACGTACCATCGGGAACCCATATCTTTTTTTTGCTGTTTGGTCATTTTTTGTTGTTGGGTCCCTTAAAG
>CAJNIZ010046322.1:4652-17515 GCA_905231905.1 Symbiodinium pilosum | reverse complement strand
CAGCCATGTGTATACTTCTATACAAGTACAGGACATATAAGTATTGTCGTAGGCTTACAGTGGGATCTTTTAGGGGCCCTACTTTCTACATCCCCCCCCCCCTCCCTCCCCCCCCCAAACAGCAAAAAAACAAACACGCCCCGCCCAAACGGCAAAAAGTAAAACACGCCCCCGCCCAGACAGCAAAAAAATGAACACCCGAAAAGCCAAAACAACAAAAAAGACCAGACAATAAACACATAAACATTCTTACCAACGTAGCAGCTCGAAAACTGCCAGACGGAAAGAGCACAACTACATGAAACTGAGCTGGATATGTGAGTTTATGTAATTAAGGGCTTGTACGGGTTATGTAACGTAGTAGCACGAAAGCTGCCATTATTGTCGCGTAGCAACGCTTAACATGCTTTTTAAAACGTACCCCAAGGATCTGTTGTAAGCAAATAAAATTCCACAATGGTGATGTTACGGTTGCTACGGGCGGGCTCCGTACAGCGAATGCTGCAGGGCAAAACTAGCGGAAGGAGCCACTTGCTGTTCCCCAGCCGCAAGGTGCGTGGGGTGGACATTGCCGGGCGTGGAGGTCAAGCAGGATCAGGACCATACCTACCGCAGAAGCATGAAGGAATGCCAGTATCATTCCTCAACAATCCTCATGTAGTCATAGTATGCTGTACCCTAAAACCCATTTTTGTTTAGGCTCCTGCATGAAGCCTGAAGCCCCAAACGCCACTGAGTCTCCGTTTCGCAGGAGGGTGGCATCCTGGTCAAAGGCAAGCAGCTAAGCGTGGGTAAGGCTATAGGGATTCCCATACCCTCCTATGTAATTCCTGTTTGGGTAGTATATTTTAGACCCTTACAAGACAACACATAATGGACCCAAAAAGGAACTACATAGGAGGGCTTGGGTGAAGGTCACAAGTTATGCCCAGTGACTTGGAGGCGCGCCAGTCTTCAAGGAGTATTACAAACGGGAGGACACACTCTGAGAACAGCTCCAGAGGATATTGATCCAGCATGATAGTAAGAATCGTAGTGAGCATAATCAGCTCAAAAGTTGTAGGGATTGCAATAGAGATGCCAAAAGCTGTAATCCTAGTAGTGGCGGGTGAACTTGTTGTTCGCGAACGAATTCAGGAGGCAACCGCCAAGGAGTTCACAGAGGATGGATTCTTCAGGAGTGCATGACGCACAGCCCCACTTGATGGTAGATACATGATTGATGTCCAGCGCCTATAGTAATTAGAGCCATTTTGGGGCTCAGGGTTTAGGGTCATAGCCGCAGCTACGACACATTAGTGCTTGAAATGTATTAAGTTCCTTAAATCCCTGTGTTCCCCCAGTTTCCATTTCATTTTCCATAGTATTTTGCATTTGATTCTCCATTATAGTGGGATAATAGAGTAGTTGTGAGCCCAAAAGCAGGTAAGATAATCGCCCAAAACCACTTAAGATAGCCCAAAAGGCAATTATTCTACATACTTTCCGATGGACCTTCACGCAGCCTCTTTCAGACTTTCGTGAGTTGCCTGGCAGCAGGACCGGCGACAACGTCAGAGCCCCAAATTTTGGGGAGTTGCTCAAAATGGGGTTTAGGGTTGAGGGCTCAGGGTTGGCCCAAAGAGGGCAAGCCTACAACAGAGACCTCTGCCCTCACATTGACAGCCCAAGTTTGCCCCTGTCTGCGCGGTTTCGGGTTTAGGGTTTAGGGACCTGAGCTGTGCAAATGTGACACTTACCTGGCATCCTATTCCTGTGAAAGTATAATTCCCATGTACCTTTATACGATCTACGTCCTTTGTGTCTCTTTGCCCTGGACCCTTATCCCTAAACCCCATGATAGGGAAAGGATTAAACCCTATAATCCCTGAACCCAAGGCCCAAAAGGGCGGCAGCCCCGAGGAGCTCCAGGCCTTACAGGCAGGGAGAGCTGATGGGGGGGTTTAGGGTTAACTTGGAGGCGGGTTAACTTGGAGGCCCATGGGATAGGGTTTAGGGTTTACGTACGGTTTAGGGATTTTGGGTTTAGGGTTTAGGGTTTAGGCTTTAAGGGTTTGGGGTTCAAGGGTTTAGGGTTTAGGGTTTAGGGTGTAGGTGTTAACTAAGTACGCACAAACGAGCATTGCGCAAAGGATTATGCTCGGTATTGTTGTTCAGGCCAGGGTGCTCAAGACGCTAAGTAGAAAATGTCATTCAGGCTTCTCATCAGTGTTTGGTTTTGGATTGCCCCCGCGAAATGCAAACGCCGCTGGCTATCCTAGGGATGTATACAACCCTAAACCCTAAACCCTAAACTATAGGAGTTTCCCCGTTGGGGGGAGCATGTTTGCTAGAACCAGGGTAGGGGCCTGAAAGTTGCTGTTGTAGATCTCATATCGCATATGAGCCATAATCTAAACTCCATAAAGGGGGGTAAAATTCCTTAAAGGGGTTTAGGGTTTAGGGTTTTAGGGTTTACGGTTAGGGGTTTATATAGGGGATTATATAGGGGTTATTAAGGGGGATACTAGGAGTTTAGACTATGGCTCATATGTGCTTTTGTCATATACTCTGAGCCCACACCTGGGCGGGCTAGAAAGAAGAGACTTTCTTGAGAGGCTTATACGAGTCCGTCCTCAGAATGAGATGGCAATTCTCAGAACCTCCCATATCTCAAACTTAAAGCAACTCATAAGCAGCTTCTTGTTCCAACCCGCCTGCTGTCTTGCTCTTTGCTTGCCAGCCCTTCAAATCTGCCACGCCTTTGCTGGGTTCAAAACCCATGTCTCCGCATTTTGGAACGTTGTTAAAAGGACTTTCCAAAAAAGACAGCTGTTGAAATCGTCACATTGCTGTGGAAGGACGATGCTCGGGCAGTCGAAGCGTCTACTGGCAGGCCGCGCGCTGATACCACGACTGTCGGGCTCCCAGACGGTTGCCGACCATGGCAGAAAGACACTTCTGGACCTGACTAAAGCAGTGATTAGGCATATAGTCCCCCTTAAGTAGATAGAATATGGCTGCGGGCAGATTTATAATAGATCCCCATATACCCTATATTTTATCTATCCAAGGGGGACTATACCGCTATTTGGGTAGTAGGGTTTAGGGTCTCCTGTTGTAGGAGTCTTTTTACCATCTCCGGTCCCTGAACTGCTGCAATACAGGCCAAGATTTGGGCTGCTTGGGGTGGTGCAGGGTTTTGTCCATCATCACTAAGCTTACTTATTGGTTCTAATAAGGGAATATCTTACATACTGGGTGGCGCTTGTAGGGGTTATACAGGAATCACCTGGACCCCAAGACTAGGTGAAATAATAGCCCACCACCCCTTAAAAAAGCCCAGCAAGTCATTATTCTACATGTTTTTGGGGTTCAGGTATTCCTTTAATCCCGACTAAGCACCAGTAAGTCAGTTACCAACGCTGACTCAGGCTCCGGACCCTGCACTGGCCGCAATCTACCGGATCCTAGGTCCAAAGCCTGAGCTATGGTTTAGGGTTTAGGGGTTTAAAAAATTCAAGGGTCCCTCTTGGGTATACAGTATATACGGGTATAATCTAGGACTAGAATACGCGGTATACTATAAGGGTGTAAATAGGGCTATAATATAGGGGTATAATATAGGGGATAACGGAAAAACATGGAAACTATTGTAGCAAGCGGGGATCCCGATTTATTGGAAAGCCCTGGGTGAGAGCTTACATGCCTTGCGCTGATGCGGAATCAGGGCGTACATCCGTGGATATCATCAAGAGCGGAGGCTACAAGATCTCAGGCCTTGAGATCGAAAGTGTGCCCTGCAAGCTGAGCCATTTTCTTTTCCATTATAACCCCAATATATGGTAGTATAATATAGAATTATATAGGGTTACATAGGGATCATGGACAAGCAATGGAAACTACTACTATGGGTTACTTAGGGAGTATAGGGTATATAAGAGATTGGAGTGGCAGTTGCTCGCGGCAGTTTCTGTGAAGTCTTTGGTCACCCTAAACCCTAAACCCTAAACCCTAAACCCCTAAACCCTAAAACCCTAAACCCTAAACCCTAAAACCCTAAAACCCTAAAGCAGACCCTAAAAGGTACTGCTCCAGCATGATAAGATCCGCGAATGCGCAGTGGTCGGAAAGCCGGATGAGACCTGGGGTGAGAAGGTGCTTGCAGCAGGGAATGGAATCTATATAACATATGGGGGTTTCCCAAAATTAGGGGTACCTTTTTGGGGGCCCCAATAATAAGGACTATAGTATATTGGGGTCTATATTAGGGTACCCTAATTTTGGGAAACTACCATATAGAATCCCTATAATCCCTATAGTTCCTATATAGCATCCCTATAATCCCTATGGTTTCTATATATGATCCCTATAATCCCTATAGGTTCTATATATAATCCCTCAAATCCCTATAGTTTCCATTTTTTCTTTGCCATTATGACTCCAATATAAGGTAGAGCAGAACAGGGCGTCAAGGGCTTCGGTCGGGCAGCTTCACCCTAAACCCTAAACCCCAAACCCTAAACCCTAAACCCTAAACCCCTAAACCCTAATCCCTAAACCCTTAACCCCCTAAACCCTTAAACCCCCAAATCCCTAAACCCCTAAACCCTTAACCCTTCGGTCCGGCAGCCTTTTTCCCTGAAGGTGACCGCGGTGTGTGTGCTCCAGAATGATGCCTCTTTGACCATCAAGGAGCCCTGGCTCCGGTAAGGGTTTAGGGTTTAGGGTTTAGGGCTTAGGGAGGATTCTCTATCTGGAGAAAATCATATGAAAAATGTTTATGGTCTATCATAGTATATCATAGCATATTTTGATATGTTATGGTATATTATGGTATACTATGGCATATTATGGTAGATAATGGTATATTCTGGGATGTTATTGTGTATTATAGTCTATAGTTCTAATTACACAATCCCTCACACCAACCTTGGTCATCTCCCCTAAGCTGAAAGCCCTCGGCTCGTGTGCCGCCAACGACGGAATGAGGAAGTCAAGAATGCACTGGACTGCAGCGAGGCCAATTTTTGACTGTTGCCAACCGTCCGTGCCCCGTGCCCTCAATAATGACCAGGCGGCAAGGACGCACCCTGATGCCACTAGACGGGGTTGCAGTTTCGTGTTCCAGCGAGAAAGGTTGTAAACTTATAGAGGGATTGGCCACCATGAGGTTCAGGACCGTGGCGCTGCTAAAGTGCGGAAAGAACCGGCTTCAGCGTGGAACGTGACTTTAGGATCTCTACATTTCAGAACCCTTTTCGCTGAAGCAACCTCGTTTGACCATCCGATCCGACAGAATACGCGCAGCACTGCGGCGTCGCATGTAAGCTGCCTGGACTGGATAGATGGGAATTTCCCAAAATCAGGGGTACCTTTTCGGGAGTCCCTATAGTTAGGACTAAATTGGGGTCCCCCTGGTTAGGGGAACTACCAGATGTCTTCCAGCCAGTGCAGAGCTATGAGCTCGCGACAGCAGTGCCTCAACTTTATTTGAACTGGCCTTGGGGTCACGCATGTGCTGGTCACATGGCAGAGGCTGAGGCTGAAGCATTGCGAGTAGTCCTCAACCGCTGGACACAACTAACTTGCCAGGGCCGAGCCAAAACGGCTTAGGGCTTAGGGTCATTTAGGGTGTAGGATTTGGAGGTTTATGGCCTTCAAATCTTGCGCTTTTCAAAAAAACATTTTTTTCGGAATACGGGTTCCTCAAGGGAAGCTCAGAGGGCTAGCATCCAAATCCCCCCTGAGGTCGGCGGACCCCCAGCATGAACTTGGGTCCTTTTGCTTGCACCTGTAGATTATTGAGAATGTCTACACCTTAAATGTCATTGCCCAACACCCAAAACTAATGAGATTCAGCCAGCTGCAGGAGTTGAGAGACTGGGGCAAGGAGCGGATGGCATCTTACAAGGCGCTGACCCACAACGTTTTCCATACCGAACCCTTTTAGGGTTCAGGCTTTAGGGATGTGTGGATTCAGGGATTAATGACAGAGGCGACCTTTGGAGATTAGGAGTTACGGAGCTAGGTTAGGGTTGACTGGGTTGCTGTTAAGGAACTTAATTTAAGTTACTATATGGGGGAAACCCTGGCCCTATTATTTACTATATATACCCATTATGGTAACTTAATTTAAGTTCATTAACAGCAACCCAGTTGCAGAAGTATTGGCGGCGATTAGGGCTTGGGGACTATAGGGTTGACATGATAGGGTTTCTGGGTTGAGGCTTCGGTTTAGGGTTCAGGATTTGCCTGGATTGGCCAGTCGTTTGAAACACCCACGTCGTTGAATTTGTGGCCAGGGCTAATCACGAAACAAAACATGCTGCGCGCGAGGCCTGTGTCAGTGTTTGCAAGCAGTTTTTGCTATGTTCAAATGTACGGTGGGTTTAGGGTTTGGGGGCTTTAGGGATCCTTGCCAGTTTAAGAAGCTACAAGCATTCGAATTTTGCGTTTTGTGGTCTTTGCGGCAGGGCCTTAGATGTATGAGCAAGACGCGCAGGGAATGTTGAAGAGCTTGCATGGGGATTCAGGGTTGCGTGCTGGCCTCTATCACAATAATCACGCCGAGTGCTCATCGCCCTAGCCATGCTAGTAGCGATGAAGTCATGATGATGTTCTCATTGTAATGATGGCTACCGGGGCTCTGTTGTTTCAGACGGTCACTTTTACTGTTGCCAGTGGCGGTATCATCAGTGTTGTTCCAATAACAGCCCTACTAAGCCCTAACTGAGCCTTGAACCTTACAAACTGAAACACATCAACCCTACCAAGAACTTGCCATCAAGGTGCCGCAGGAGTTGGACATTGTGACGGAGCTGTCAAGATCTCAGACCACAGTGGAGTTGACAGAGACGGAGAAAAAATGGGTTGCGCGCCAAAATTACGTGCCCAGAATGTTGGGGCAGAGTTGTAGCAGTATACCGCTAGAGGGCGGTTTCGGCTTCCACCGCCTGGCGCAGTGGTGCAGGTGGCGCAGGCGGTGCAGGTGGCGCAGGCGGTGCAGGTGGCGCAGGCGGTGCAGGTGGTGCAGGTGGTGCAGGTGGTGCAGGTGGTGCAGGTGGTGCAGGTGGTGCAGGTGGTGCAGGTGGTGCAGGTGGTGCAGGTGGTGGTGGTGGTGGTGGTGGTGGCGGCGGCGGCGGCGGCGGCGGTGGCCGTGGCCGTGGCCGTGGCCGTGGCCGTGGCGGTGGCGGTGGCGGCAGGGACGTCATTCAGACAAGCATTGCCTGTGAGAATGAGAATTGGACTTGGACAAGGCCACGAAATCAAATGGGCAAGCTGGAGAAAAAGAAAATCCTCCAGAGGCCGCGGCCATGTCTGGCTTAGGGGTGCAGAATTTCCAAACATACGGTGACCCGTGGTGGGGATACTCGAACGAGTGATACCTTAAGTTGAGGAGTATGTTTTGGATTCCAAGTTTTTAAAGCTTGCCATATCCCCTGGGATGGAGAGATGTCAGGGGAGTTGCCTCCGAGCATGTTCAGGTACTCCGCCAAGTGATCTTCTGGAAGTCTGAGGGCCTGCGCTTACTGACCCTGTTTTCCATCGGAGCGCAGTGTAAATGATCCGCTGCATAAGCAGCTATCTTCTCCTTGTGTGCTTGTGCGTCTCCTTAACACTTGCTGTCAAAGTCGAGCCCTCTCAGCAGCGACTTCTGAGAGGTGGCCAGCAGAATTAATTTGCAGCGCCCACCGTGGGCATTGATTACAGATTTCTGCCTGTTCGCGGGGCGACTTCCACTAGAGGCATGAGCCTTGCAATGATCTGCTGTAACTAGATGTGGTAGTTTCCTATAACCCTATACGGGTCCAAGGACCCAAAAATTGGGTTTTTGGGCCAAACTACTATATGATGGTATTTGGGACCTAAAACCCTATTATTTGGTCCTTGGACCCTCAGGGTAACCCCAAAAGGAGCCTATGTTACGGAAACCCTCATGTAGCACCACATGAGCAAAGCTGCAAGCACTCCTGACGCGCGATGCTGCGTCGATAGTTGCCGGCTCGCTGAGTGACATGCAACACTATCTGCGAGTGGCCGCACGCTTCCAGAGTAAAGGACGGACACACCCCAGCAGAAAGTTACAGCCTTCGAGCAATTGTGATGAAGACTCAACAAACCACCAACATCATGAGTTTTGCACACGAATTGGCCATGGACAGGCGCGTGAGCTTCACAGGCAGCAGCTTTTGCCGGCACACAGGGTTTAGAGCTGAGGAGAATTTTAGCAGAAGGCTCATCGGTCCTAGTCATAGTTGCGGCTTGGCGAATGTTTTGTAGATTTTGCAGGCGATTGAAAAGATGGTTTGCAAGCACATAGAGCAGAGCATCAGGATTTTTATGTCATGGCCATGTTTCTGGCGTCATGCAAATGCTAGCAGCCGAGCAGCCTTCTGTTCCGAAGTGCATCTCAACAAACTCGACCTAGGTGGAGATTGAGGTTGCAAGAGGGGAGTTTCCCCAACTTCAGCATTCTTCCTTGGACCCCCCAAACTGTAGTCTTCTTAGGGCTTATTTTTATTTATCATTATTATACTATAACCCTATAAGGAATTACTAAGAATATCATTTTTGTTTTAGGTCTAAGGAGACTACAGCAAAACGGGAATTCATGTTTCTGGGATTAAACTCACGGGAGGCTGCGCCAGCCCAGCATTGTCTGCAAAGATTTTGCTCTCAGCTTTGACTAGGCGCACGCGAGCCATACCCTCTGCCGAAGTAACATGGAACCTTTACATAGCTGGTTCCCCAATTAGGGGGGAGGGGACCCTATTGTAGACACCAAAAGCATGATAATCCTTATTATAAGGACCCCTAGAAAGGTATCCCTAATTTGGGAAAGTCTTTGTATTCCGATCCCTGGAGGAATTATGCTCATTTTTAGTAGTTTAACCGCAAGGAATTATGCAGACACAGCACTGGCACTACAAGCCTAAACCCGAATCCCCTGCGGGGGATTACAGCGTCGGCGGGTCTTGAACGGACGGTGGTCTCAGTAAGGCTATTTTGGGGCTCTAAGAGCTGGGAGAGGGTGCCCAACTCAGACCTTGGGACTACTAGGGGGATTATACAAGGTTTAGAGATTAGGGTTTAGGTTCAGGGATTAGGGTCTAGGGTTTTAGGATAAGGGTTTAGGGCCTAGGGTCCTGGGTCTAAACTCCCCCTGATGCCATGAAAGAGGATTGCTTGGAGGTTTGTATCGGTGCTTCGTCGGACGCACCTGACAACAGACCTCCGAATGCAAGTGAGACTGCAAACGTTACTTGGCTACCTGCTTGAGACACAAGTTGTGTTTCATGACGTTTCCAGCCAACATTGTAATTTAAACCCCTCTAGAAGGCGCAGTTGGCATGGGGACTTTGTTCTCAACACACGTCAGCAGCCTTCAACCCCACTCCAGGTGATGGAGAATGATGATGCACGCATGGACCTGATGGTTCGTTTTATGGCCTCCATGTCAAGCATGCGGACGCAGAGTGTTCGTGGAATCGAGCTGGGATACATCACTTGGTTCGGACCGCTCTACTGGTGGAGGAAAACACTGCACAAGCTGTATGGCTTCAGTGTACCACATAGGAAGTTGTTGGGCAGGTTTTCGCGTAGCTTTTTGACTTGGCCGCTATTTGAAGTTTACAATACATATGATTTCTTGGTTCGGGGGGAGTTCCTGCTGTGAGCCAAAGACCTTCCCGAGAATCTTACGTACTCTTTGTCTCTGCCCTCTGCCTTGTATAATAATACGAATACGAATAGTAATAGTAATAGTAATAGTAATAATAATAATAATAGAAATAGTAATATAGTTAGTAATAGTAATAATGATAACAGCTAATAGTCATAGTAACAATATAAAGATAATAGTAATAGTAAAGGTGAATCATCATAGAGTGAGCGTCCCCTTCAGCCAAGGTTAAGTGAGTTCTGGTCTCACAGCTGGCAAGCGGCGAGCTGGCTGAAGCTGTTGAACATACTGTTTTGGCATAATGGTCTTGCTGCGTTTGTGTTGGGCACGCTGAATGCAAGCCTTGCTTACAGTCTAATGGCAGCTGGAATCCTACCCTCTTCACGCGACTGGTGCTCAATCTTTGGGATGCTGACATACTATCTGGTGCTGGTGCTATTCTGGCAAAGGACACGTGTTTTTTTTGATGTCGCCTGCATCGATCAGGTGAATGAGAATGTCAAAGCAGAAGGCATCCTTAGTTTGGGTGCAATACTGAAAAACTCCAAATCGATGCTGGGTTGCTGTTAAGGAACTTAAATTAAGTTACCATAATGGGTATATATAGTAAATAATAGGGCTTCCCCAATATAGTAACTTAAATTAAGTTCCTTAACAGCAACCCAGGATGTTGGTCTTGTGGGATCAGACATATGTGACGAGGCTTTGGTGTATGTGGGAGTTCAGTGCTTTTTTGCACAGTCATGCGAAAGATCCTGCAGCCCACTTGCAGATTTGTCCTCTCATTCTAGGCATCTTTCGCTTGGGAATCCATTTGGGTGCGTGCGCGCTGGTGGTATTGATGCGGGTCATTCCGTTCGCGAACTTTTGGGAAGGAGGCATCTTTGTGGTAGGGTTGCTGTCGCTGGTCTGTCTCCCACTTGCGGTTTTCCTCGTCCGAGCCTACTGGAGGGATGTTGACACATTCCAGAATCAGATTATGGACTTTACCTTGGACAACAGCCGATGTGCTTGTTGTGAGACTGGACACCCTGACGGCAGGTTTTGCGACCGCCGGATCCTCGAAGCTTGCATTTCTGCCTGGTTCGGATCTACTGCGCATTTCGAGCAGTATGTGCAGTCCGAAGTTGGAGAGCATCTTTCCTTCCAGCTGCTCAACAACATCTTGACATATAGCGTAATATTGCAAGCCACCTCGCCAGCTCTGTGGAGAGGTTTCGGGAATCTTGCACGAGAGCCTCAAGAAAGAGTCCTGCCTGAACTTGCCAGGCACCTTGCACTTTGGCTCGCAGCGTCTGGGCACGCAAACGGGCATTTGTTCAAGTCTGCTCGCCAGGTATGCTGATAAGAGGGTTTGTAGTGCAAGCTGTTCTTCCCTTACGACCAACACAGCCCAGGTACTGCCTTGCATATTAAAATTGATGATGCATCTGACGCATAGGCTTCGAGCACGCTGCCGGATGATCTCTCTGGACATCCTGCTGTCACTGGCAGTTGTGTTGTTGGGCCTTGCGCTTTTTGGTTCAGCTGTGGCCGTTGAGCGCTTTGTATTTTATCGACAGATGCCGTACGAAATTGCAAAGGGAAGCTGGCTGGCGTTTTCGAGCTTAACCACACTCCTTCTATGTTGCTGCCTCCCAAAGATTAAATTGATGCCAGCAAGAGATGCACGGAAGGATCAGATTGTGACTTGACAAGGCTTTTGCCGTGGATTGAGAAAAGCCTACGCAGGCTTGTGATAGCCCAAAGGGCTAGACTGCACACTTGCGCAGGAATTTGACTGCCGGAAAATGCACACGGCTCCCCTTCAGAGTGGCCTAATTCGGACACTCTTAGTCTGAAACATGCTGCCTTTCAACACCACTCGCGAGACTGCCTCTGTAGGCGACTTAAAGGAGCGAGAAGAAAAGCTAGGTACCGAGGGCCGCTGAATTTTTAGCACGGACGTGAATGGATCCTTTGAGCTGCAAGCTTTTCATGGGTTTAGGGCTTATGGTTGTGTAGGGTTTAGGGTTATGATGAAAGCTTCTCGGCCTGACGGCGAAGGCACACTCAGATAGCTTGTACTGATGTCACGGTCACAAGAGAAAGCCCTTTCCACATTCGTATGCAGCACGTTTAATTTCTGAATTGCTTCCTGTCAGGTCCTCATGGTGCTGCTCCAATGGTGGTCCAGGGGGCAGTGCCTCTTTGCAGGATAAGCACGGCTTCTTACACCACAGCATGGACCAAAGGTGGAAGAGGAAGTCTGGCACCACTTGAAAACCATAGAGCTTTGCGCATCCTGGGGTATACGGTCCTGCTAGATTTCCTCCATCGCACCTTAAGCCACCAACCCCAATCCGTAGACCTAAAGCCCTAAGCCATAAACTTAAACCCTACGTCCCTTAAACCCAAAGCGCTATGGAAAATTGGCCTTGCTCAGACTTGGTACATGGACAGGCAGCAGTTTGTATGTAGAAGCTTCCATGGCTACCAATGTTGGGTTCAGGGTTTTGGGTTGATACTGTCCCCATTCAGCAACAAATGGGAACTTATTGCAAAAATCATTACATTAAGCCTGCAACATTACCTGCATGATAGACTTTTACTTGGTGGGGGGACAGTATCACGTGTTTGATAGTCTGCTATGACTAGAAGCATAGAGAACCCCAGTGTCTTGCGATGTACCTACCTTGTGTTTAGAGCCTGTTCAGGGGCTAAAGCTAGGGTCACGGGCCATGCGTGCCAGAAAAAGTCGTTGTATGGAGATTGTCGACCCAGACTTGTGGGCAATTACTCACAATCATAGCGAATTATAGTCACGATGTGAGTGCTACTGCGGCTTTTTCTGCTGCTGATGCAGACGTCGGGAAAAAGGCATGCTGCTAGTTACCACTTCTGATGCTGGGGCTGGTTGAAAGTGGAGGCTGTGGAACGGTGGTCCTGGTCCTGGTGCTTGTGCTGCTGGTGTTCTGGTGCTGTCCTGGTGCTGGTCCTGGTGCTGGTGCTGTTGCTGGTGGTTCTGGTGCTCTTGCTGCTGGTGGTTGTGCGGCTGGCGCTGGCGCTGGCGCTGGCGCTGGCGCTGGCGCTGGCGCTGGCGGTGGCGGTGGCGGTGGCGGTGGTGGTGGTGGTGGCGGCGGTGGCGCTGGTGCTAACATGGCCCCCAAAAAGGCTTACCTCACCATGCCCTACTGCAAGAATTGGACTGGGCGCCCAC
>CAJNIZ010046321.1:5319-22961 GCA_905231905.1 Symbiodinium pilosum | reverse complement strand
TATATACATATATATATATATTAGGTGGACCCCCCACCCAGTAATAGTGACTGTAAGGAATAGTAAGGATTATATTACGGTCCTCTTATATTCTTATTATACCACTATTACAGGGTCCTCCTAACCTATATATATACATATATGTAGTCTCCTTGGACCTATAATAAAAACAAAACGTTTTAAATCATTCCTTAGGGTTAGACTATAATGAAATTTAAGAACAATTCCTAAGGAGCCTACAGATAGCGGTCCAAGTACCCAAACAATGGGGAATTAGGACCCACATTTCATAATCTGGATGGTTTTGGGCATGTCGAACCCTGTCATCTGGGTACTTGGATGCTCAGGGGATTGCAATGATCTCGCTGCACGCATTTTACTGGCAGCTGACGGACTGACGAACCAACAGGGTAATTTAGAAAAAAATCAATTCCCAATTTAAGGCCATCATTTTGGTACTATTCCCGAGAAAACCACCATTTAGGGAGAGGTCAGGTGAGGTCGGGTGAGGTCGCTTTAAATTACCCAGCAGCGTTTTGTACTGGCCATTCATAACTTGAGCCATTTAATGAAATGTCTTAATTGTAGACTCTAAAGGGTCTAAGCCATATAAAGGCATTTTTAAGGGTTTATAAACCTTAAATGCCTGTATATGGCTTAAACCCTTAGAAGCCATACAAAACTACAACAGAGCCATGCATGGGTGGCCCAGATTCAGGTTTCAGTTCATGCCCGAGCCCCAAACCTTAAGCCTAAACCCTAGACCCTAAACCGAACCCAACCTAAATCCTACACCCAAGCCTCCAGGTAGTCCCAACTGCCGGAAACTTTCAACAAGGATGTAGGCTTTAAGGTGTTTCCCCAGCAAGGTTTTCAATGTTCGGCGTACTTCGACCTCCCAAACCTGAGCCTTGAAACCTTCAAGCTTGAACAAACGCGAGAAGGGACAACATTGGAGGGTTCAGGTAGGGCGAGGTTTGGGTCTAGAGCTAAGGCTCGGAGAGTCCCCACCCTAAACCCTAAGCCCGAAACCATAGAAATGGACCGTGATGTTTTGGATGCACTCAAAAAATATGCACATTGGGTGCCCATATGCCATTCCCAGACGCGGGGGGGATCTGAAATTTGAAAAAGAGATCCCTTAAAGGGTAGTTGATCAGCAATCATGTTCCTGAAATTGCCATTACGGAATGCATATTCCAAAATGTTCCTAGTATACCTGAGGGATCTGTGAATAATTTCCCCAAAAGACCTTTAGATCAACCCATAGTAAACCCGATAGAATGAGTTTTTCCAATCCCTCCGTACGCCTGGGAGTAGTTAGGGTTTCCCTAGACCAAAACCCCTAAACCCTAAACCCTAAACTATAGGGTCTGGGTTGACATAGCCCTAAGCTTGTCCTGCTCATGGTGGTGATGCGCTTGATGCACAATTCTGTTCTCCTCAGCTGGAGACTGGGGTTTATAGTCCCGCTTAAGTAGATATAGTATGGGATATATGGGGATCTTATTAGAATATACCCAAGGCCATATTCTATCTACTTACGGAGGACTATAAGGGTTTAGGAGGTCAGGGTGAGATTTTCCACGATGTGTGCTGGCACTGTATGTGTACTGGAAACAAGCACTTTGGGTTTCTGGGACATCATTGAAATTTGACGCTGCCTCCCTCATTGGGGACCGAGTACAGTACAAAGTAATAAACTATCTCCGACAACGACGCAGAAAAGTCAAAATGCACAACCAGCAAACTCAGTTTGCAAATAGTTTCTCCGTTTGTACCATGTTAAGCCGTAGTCTAAACTCTTAGTATACCCGTGAATATCCTCTAGAGTAATCCCCTACATAATACCCTACATAGCTCCCTTCACGTAGTTCAGACTATACCTGATGTTAAGTTCCATAAGCCCCCGTATTCCCACAGTTTCCCTGCTATTGTCCAATCTTCTTTTCCATTGGATTCTCCCTTATAGGGGGATAATACACAAATTCGTGCCATGTGTTCTCTGTTCTTTCCAAGGCTCGGCTACACAGGCAGCTTCCACCCCTTCAGCACCCTGGACGACATCTGCGATGGCAGCAATCGTCCTGGCCGTACAGCGGATTGAGGATTACCCCTTTACGGCTTGAAGCGCTGGGACCCCTAGCTACAAGAAAACACTTCCAAGGAAGTTTGATAGGACATGAAACCCCTACATCTCTTCTTATACCTTATAACATGGTCAGAGCTAGAGAGCCCTCCATGTAGCGTTTAACAAGCACTTGAAAACTGCAAGCTACACCGCTTGTAGTTCTTCTGAAGTAGATGCAACACGGCTTCGGGTATATTGCAATAAGATCCCTGTATACCCCATATCATATTTACTTAAGCGGGACTAAACCCTAAACTCTAAACCCTATATACCCCATATTCTATCTACTTAAGCGGGACTAAACCCCAAACTCTGAATCCTATATACCTCATATTCCATCTAACTCAGGGGGGACTATAGTTGGAAGGTCTGAGGCTTGGGCTTGGGGGCGAAGGCCCCCAGCGTGACTTACATATCATAGGGTCCTGTGCTTGGTTGGCTTTTGCAGCCCTTTGAAAACTATTAGTGTATTGGGTTTGGGGTTTAGGGTTTCGGGCTTGGGGTTTTGAAAACTGTAAGTTAAGTGTACAGGGTTCTTATGAAACCAATAAAAGAAAATATTCGACCTTTAGCCTTAGCTCCTATATAGTATCCCCCTCCATAAGCCTAAAATGCTCCCCTATATAATCCCCTACATAACACCCTTTTAACTAAGGAGTTTATACTATAGCTCATTTGAATATCCCAGAGGCCATTAGAAGGTTATGTAGGGAACAAATATAGCATTATCGGGCTTATTAAGGGGGATACTAGCAGTTTAGGCTATCGCTCATGTAGATTCTTTCTTGCCCCCTGTACGGTTCCGCCTACAAAAAGTAGGCAAAACCCTTAACCCTAAACCGCGGCTGAGGAGTGGGGAAGTGATATATGGTGTGTTTCCTTGTCTACACGGAGGCCCATGGGACTTAGTAACTACTTATAACTGGGATTATAACCCTACTTATAGTTGGGGTAACCCCTATGAGCCCATTCAGGGTTTAGGGTTTAGGGCACCCTACTTATAATTGGGGTAACCCCTATAAGCACATTTAGGGGGATTATAATTAGGGTTATAAGTTATAAGCCTAGTTATAAGTAGTTACTAAGTCCCATGGGCCTCCAAGTAGTGGGACATGTGAGAGATCCCCAGACATGTAGGGGATCCCCAGAATTATGGATACCTAGGGTTTAGGGTTTAGGGTTTTAGGGTTTAGGGTTTAGGGTTTGGGGCCCCCATAGTGAAGATGAGAGTAGTTGGGTGTATATATTGGGGTCCCCCTGCTCTGGGGAAATTACCAGTTAGGACATGAGTCACTTTCTAAAGTCCTAGTATCCCCCTTGATAACCACTATAGTAGTCCCTTATATAACCCCCTTTAAGGAGTTTAGACTGTAGCTCACATAGCGACGTGCAGCCAGTTGAACAGAATATGTTCCACATGTGTCCGTTTGCGCTGCTGATGGACTTAAAACCACACCCCAACACTGAAATCATTGGGTTTAGGGTTTAGGGTTTAGGGTTTAAGTCTACCGAGAGTTATGCAGGATTTTGTTTCTCAACACATTTAGAAATCTTTGCCAAGCCTTGAAACACACCTTCGCTCTGACGCTTCCCCCATTTCTTTTTACAGGCCCTCGGCCTAAACTCTCGCTTTCCGTGTTCATAGTTTCTTCTATGATAAGGTGAGGGTGTCTAGCATTAGGGCAAGGTGATGTCTTCCAACATTTTGTTTGAAACTAAAGCCCCTCAGTGGAAACCTGATAGCCTCAACACTCCTCACATCCTGAACCACAGAGCCGTACAGGGAAACCCTAAGACCCGCAAATTCAAGACCCCGATACGAACCAAACCTTCAACCTCTGAGAAACCTTGGGCATGTACAAGCCCCTAGCTAAACGCTGGGTTGCTCAAAGCCAGTATTAGTACGGTTGTAAGTCCTATACTTTGTAGTTAAGGGACCTATAAATAGCAGGAAATACCAGGAAGTGCATTGAGACGAATTTTCTGTTCCAGCCTTAAGGCGTTTCAGTACAGAGAAAATGTATTCCGCAGCCCGGACTGCAATGGGCTCAACTAATGAACAAATGTTCCTACTGTGTACGGATTCGAGCGCCAACAGGTGAACTTTGAGTAGTCGTTGCGCCAGTTTGTAGGGCTCATGCAGGCTTAGCACGGGTACGGATTGCACTGGGTATGGATCTTCAACATTTGGTTCATGTCGTGGCCCCCGATGTTGGGCATCGGCATCCTAAAACAGTACCCCCACAGTCGGAACAAGTTCTGTAACTTGAGAGGATATCCCTGTACTTCTTCATTGCGCCTGGCAATATCTGAAGCGCAATAGCGGCTGTTCCAAATCATACCGGCCTTGCTTTAGTTTAGGTTTTAAGGCTATGTAATTCCTTGGGTAATATGCGATGATCATTGACCAACAAACTATAAGAAACCCAGAAGAGAACTGCGTGGAAAGCCCAATGTCCCTTAATTAAGGCTTATACCCTACACGGTACTAGGACAACAATTACAAACGGATTGTACTTCTAAACAGTTCAGAACCACACTATAGGTGCAGATATTAGGATTGTTCATAAGTATTGACTAAGATCCTTAATATGACTTAGGGTACATTCCTCCCCTGGACCCGAAACCCTAAAGTTTATCCGGCCTTCTGGGTACATAGGAGCTGTTGGGTTGGCTTTAGGGTAGAGACAAAGGCTTCGCGGGACCCGATGAATGTTGTACGTGGGGATTGTACAGCAAATGGTTGATTTAGGTCCAGGGTTCTTAGGGTTTGGGATGCAGGTAATTCCCAAATAATTCATTTGGGGCACAGGTATATATTATGTATATGTGGCTACACGGACCCTTTGGTTAACGGCAATTCACGAAACTTTCCGGTGGGGGCTTAGGGAAGATGTTTGGATGTTTGGTTTTAGGATTCAGTTCGGGAGGAGGAGTTGGAGTTTTTGTAGGAATTAACTTCAGTAGTTAACGGTGTACAATCCAGTCCCTCAGTGCACAAAGCTATATAGCCATCGCATGACTGCATGAGGGTCATTGTTTCCAGGGTTTTGGAAGTGGTTTTGGAAGTGCGAACCAAGACTGTCCTGCAATACAACATTTCTGAACCATGCATGTTTTGGGACGACCTCGTATTGGGGATACCCCAGAGACCCGTGTGAGCCAAGTTTGAGCTTGCAAAGCGAGCGCTGAAACAGGAAACCATGTCAACCTCCCCTATACAAACGCCCTCAACCTCCAACCCCAGCAAGTCCCCAAAATTTGAGAACCGTTACCAACTCATGTCTGTACTCGCTGCCCGAGTGGCACACTCCGAAGTGGCTGAGGCCAAATAACCCGCGACCCACGACCTCAGTTTGAGGGCTTGGTTGGCGCTTCAGGGTTCAGGGCTTGTAGGGTTTGAGGTCAGGTCAAATGCCCCAAACCATTAACCCTGAACTTACCCAAAGGCTGTGGGCAAAACTGCGTCGGTCTTTTTGGGGCGGGAAATAGCTCCCCTTCCCGCTAGAAAGTCGGCGCATGGAGTTGGGCTACAGAAATTTAGGGCTTTGGGTTTTGCAGCTTTAGAACACCAAACACCTACATAACAAGGAGGGCCACCCTACCCAGAACATCCCATGTAGTTCCTACCTGCCTGATATATCATCTTGTTTTACAAAAAAAAGGGAACAAGCCCAAAAAAGAAAACTGCATAGGGACCCTTGGGTATTCATAAGTTTGGTATAAACGGGCTATAACAAGGATGAGTACGGACATACCGCCAATGAACTGTTGCTACAAAATGGGACTCGAAAATACCGATATATGATTAAGCCCTCCTCTGTAGGGACTACTTATAAGCCAAACAATAAGGGAAGTGTCCGCTACAGAAACCATACTGTGCCTTATATGGGAACGTTAGATCTCCGTTGAGACAGTCGCTGAATGCTATTGGCACAGAAAGAATTATGTTCGGGGTTATGTAAGCATTCGACATGGACCTTGAAGGGGCAGACAAGGCGCCTTAACCCTAAACCCAGGGGTCTATAGTTAGACAGAAAAAGGCAAAGATCCCCCGTAATCAAGGAGCAAGCGGCCCCTTGTTGAATATAGCGTAGTACTACCGTATACTTCTGATGAATCTAGAACCCCCACAAGGAAAACAAAGGGCTTACTGAACACCCCTGGAAAGTGAAGTCGTGAGTTTTAATCAGGGATTGCTAACTGGGAGTTTCCAGCAATTAGGGTTCCCCCGTATACCCCCCCAAGTGCTAAGGTCCTCCTTACCTCGTACTATATGAAGTTGAAGTTTTAAAGCTTCTTGGAGTTCGAGGTTGAAGGTTTGGGGCTAAGGTTTAAAGTTGAGGCCCTGCAGGTCAAATCCTGGAGGCTTGAAGAGCGCTTGGGAAGGTGTAGTAGAGGAGCCTATATAATGTCCAGCATTATTCGGAGGTCCATCTGAAGTAGCCTATACCATAACTATACAAGGAACCTACAGCAATGAGAGTTGCAATTATTGAAGCCCTACATTAGTAAATGAGATCGCTTTGTTTAGCATTGAAAGCCGCCAAGGTACGTTTAACGTGTTTCCTTGCCCCAGGCCCTGAGCCACGTCATTTACACTCTTGGCATCAACATGAAGGCCTAGACAATTCTGTGAGTAATCACGGCTTCTGAGAAATCTGAATCCAAGTCCTATCTCACGACATTCTGAGCCTGCTAAGCCCTTAAGCCCCACTCACCCCACACATGGCGGGTCAGGTGGAACTTCATTAAAAGTTCTACCTAGACTCCCAAAGTATGTAGCTACTGTAGCATACTCATGGCTGTTCGTGCATTTTTGATGGGTTCGGGACACGATTCACCTACCTTTGACTTGGGCGGGTACTTGGAAACTGGACCATCAGGCATTCCCCAAAGGGTCCATACTATTATATAGTTACATGGACCCTTTGGGTTCGGTTAGTTGCAGCAGCAGCCGCCAACAGGCCACGGCCCCCGAAATCTGCGCCGTGCCTCGGGCGAGAGCGTGGCGAAGGATTTTTGGGGCCTAGCGTTAAATGTTCAGGGTCCTAACACCTTAACCCCAAACCCCCAAACGTTCAAGGATTGAGGTTTGAGGGCTCATGGCTTGATAGGTCACCTAGACGCTCCAAGATCCGCCAGTCAACTACCTTTCGGGCTCCGAACAAGAGCCCTAACGCACAGAACCATAGCTATTCTGAAAAGCAGCTACACTTGAGGGTTTAGGCTGGGTTTCGAATTGCGAAATTTTGAAAATGCATCCGAAGAAGATCACCGTTTTCCAGCTTAGGACCACGCTGGCGGACGCTAAGTCCTAAACCCTAACCCTAAACGCTAAACCCTATACCCTAGCCCTATACCCTAAACCCTGAATCCTATCACCTGGAACTTCTCCTACAAAACGGCAGTCCCGACGGCCTTGGGGTAAGCAATGTTAAGGTCTAGATTTAGGGTGTGAGGTTGCAGGGTGTTGTGCTTGGCGTCGGAGGTCTAGGGTTCGAGATTTATGGTGTTGGGGTTGAGGGCTTGGCGTTTTGGGTAGGGTTTAGGACGTCATTTTGACGGCTCTAGCTGTTAAGTAAGGATATGCATCAAAAAGGCTCGTCAAGCCTAATTGCAAGTTCAAAACGGAGCAGACCAAACCGGTACAAGGGAGGATACCAGTTTGATTGTTCGCTCCAAATGGAGCCCCTCAAATGTACACGCGCCAGAACTGCCAAATTCAAGAATAACATGGGAAGCTTCACACTCTATCTCACACATAACCAACATTCGTATAAAGGTTTGTTAGACAACTGCAACTGCCAGAGCCTCAACTAATCGTACTTTTCATATGGTGGTTTCTCAACACGGGGTTTGGGATTTGAAATTCGGATTTAGCGGTTAAGGGTTGAAGGTCAGGGATTATGTTGTGCGGCTTAAGGCTGTTTACATACTGCAACAAGATATGAGAGTTGCTCAAAATCTTGGCCACCCTACCTTGCGCCACATAATGATTGAACATCAAACGCCCTGAAAACGTCACCCTAAACCTTGAAGCCCAAACAGGCTGCAAATTGAGTCGACCAGTATCTCCTCCTTTTCCTCCATTTGCTCCTGAGGTCTGCAAATTGGATCTGCGAAATCTTATAGTCTTATTGCCCATGTAAGCTACAATCAAGATATCCTACATCGTTTGATGCTTTTAGGGTTTAGGGTTTGGGGTTTGGGGAACATCTCCTGCACAATTTGATGAACATGGGCTTGACAGAAGAGACGATATGTCAGGGTTTAGGGACTAGGGTTTAAGGTTGAGAGTTTACGAAAAACGGGTTGCTTATTAGGGACTATATTAGGGATTGTCCTGAACTACAAGACGGACCGACCCCTATGTCCACCAGAAAGGGTTCCTGAATCACGCTTTAATATTGACAGCAGCGCGTGTGAACCCCATACCCCCCTTCATCTAATTGGATTTGGCCAGCAAGGAATGAAGGAATGGATCCTCCTAGTAGCCTATAGGCCCCCTTAAGTAGATAGAACATGGCTTTGGGTATGTTAGAATAGGATCCCCATATACCCCATATTCTATCTACTTAAGGGGGACTATATTCCCTCATCCTTTTCCATTCTTTCATTCCCTGCTAGCTGGAAATAGGCTTCGGAATTCCCAAGCCAGCGCCGGCTTTTCAGGCTTAAGCACATCGGCCTGTCCCATATGAGCCATAGGCCAAACTCCAAGTATCCCTTTAATAACCCTTGAAATAGTCCCCTATATCATCCCCCATATATTAAACTCTAAGGAGTCTAGACCCTAAACCCTAATCCCTAAACCCGAATCCCTGAACCCTATATCATCCCCCAGATAACCACCTTTAAGGAGTTTAGATTACAGCTGACATATTCAGAAACCAGTATCTCCGAAGTTGGTGTTCTCACTTTCATGCTAGCTTGATGCTTAGGGTCTCAGACCCTAAGGGTCTACGTGCCAAAAGACTGCTTCCTCAGTTTAATCTCACTGAAGTTCTCGTAGTTATAGTATGCGGGACGTATGCGGGACCTGAAAACTGCTGCGATGTTGAAGTACTTGGACCCTTCGGGGGAAGGAGGCGAAAGAGTCTAGACCTGTCCGTGGTTTCGGTTTTGGCTTTGGCGTTAAGTCAGGAGAAAAGTTTTGGAGCCCCTACCTCCCAAATCCGCACCCAGTGACCTGTAGTCTCCTTAGACCTAGAACGAACATAGATTTGTTGATAATTGCTTAGGGTTAAACAAGAATTGACATTAAATCCTAAGGAGACTACAGTAACAGTCACCTGTCTAGAATAGGGTCTAATTTCACGTGTTGGAGCTAGAAGAATCCCGTCGTTTTCAGGGCAAAAAGACGTAGGACACCTGGGCTCAAGTGTAGTCTCCTTAGACCTATGTTAAACATAATATGTTCAATCATTCCTTTGGGTTATACTAGAGCAAAAAATCCTAAGACGCCCAGGCTCAAGGTTCTGGGAGTTTCTCGAAACAAGGCTGCCCTTGAGGATTACAGCGGCTTAGGGCTTAGGGCAACCAATATCCTCCCATCTTCCAACTGCCCGGAAGCAACCTGAATGTGTTCAACCCTCGACTTTATGCCCTAAACCCTGATCCCCAAACCCCTAGCCTAAAAATCCTAAATCCTGAACACACATCCAACTCCCCAAAGCTGATAAACTAAAGCACTGCCCAAAACCGACAAGGAAGGGTCACCTAGGTAGAAGTTCAGAAAACGATAAAGATATGCGGGGGCCAAGTCCTATGACATGACTTGGACCCTTTATGGGACGTATAAGTATACCTCTGTTAATAAGGGGTCCTACCTGTAAACAGCACACCCCCAAACCCCCAAACCCTGAACCCCGCATCCTAAATCCTAAGCACCAACCCCAAAACCTGCATGCTGTAAACACCGAACCCGGAACCAACGAAATGGCATCCTCCGACAGCACCGGGTCCAACTCTTCACGAAGTCTTCGCGAGACCTGTAGGTCATCATGACTCAGTTGAGGCGTTTAGTGTTCAGGGTTTGCAGTTTAGGGTCTATAGGGTTCAGGGGATTCTAGGTGTTAGGCTTTAGAATTTATTAGGATTTATAGGGTTTAGGATGAGGGCTTAGCGATGGAAGGGTTATTCTATGCCACCGAAAAGGCTGCTAGAGAAGGTCAACCCCCGAAATTCGGACCGAACAACTAACCACTGTGTACAGCACCACAAGTCAACCTTGGGGCCCCCAACCCTGAATCCGTTTCCCTGCCTCCAGAAATTCTGGGGATGTGATCAAGGAGGAATTCTCTCTGCTTCGCAGATGTGGTCTCCTGGCAGAGAGAGGGGCATCTATAGGGTTCTGCTGGTGCTTGAGGGGGAGTGGGGGAGTGTACATAGGTACCAGAAAAGGTGAGTAGCGTTTTCTTGGTGGTTAAACCTAGTAAGATAATTTTCTTATATAAAATACTATACCCAAAAGGAGGATAAAACTTACTCTATATTGAGTACCATAGTATCCCCAAATAAAGGACTACTCACAAGGGTCCAGAGTTCATAGCAATTCTAACATGGAAACCCATATAGCCCCATTTTAAAGGGACTGTAGTCTTTAAAGGTGCCTTTTTGGGTTTCCATGTTAGTTTCCGGGAGGGTACCAGAAAAGGTGTCGTTGTGGAGGTTGTGTAATGTCAGATACTAGGATCCACTCCCCCGCTCCCTCCCGACAAGCAGCAACCCATGAATTTCAGGGTGTCAAGAAAAGGCTTCCGGAATGTGAACCCTAAACCCTAAACCCTTGCAAATCCAAGGTATGTTGGGATTGCCAAGCTCTAAGGTCCCATTCGTAGGGGTCCAAAAAGACATTAAAGGTGATAATAAGTTGAGATAGAAATTGCAGCATTTGTTTGAAAATGCCTGACCTATTCTTACTATGACTTACTGGTGGTTAATAAAGAATTTCTTTATTAACCCTTATAAGATATATTCCTTTATTCCCTACTACCCACCACTGAGATTAGTATTATCATATTGAGCTACGGTCTAAACTCCTAGTATCCGCTTAATAAGCCCTATAATAATAGTCCCCTACATATATAATCTCATATCTAGCCGCCTTCAAGGAGTTCAGATTTTAGCTCATCTACATGGGATTCTGGGAGCTGAGTGCAAGATTGTCCAGGCATCTCTTGGATAAAAAACCAACATATGCAAACCCGAAGGGTGTAGGGTTTAGGGTTTAAGGTGCCTTCCCCCCACCCAGGAATAGGGGTCCTCTTATATTCCTTTTCTACCACTATTACAGGGTGGGGGTCCTCCTAAGTTATAAGGTTTGGTGGGTTATACAGTGCTATAATTGGAGGCCTTGGGGTTTCTTTTCTGCTATCATATACTTTGGGATTATCATACTAGAATCTAGAAATCGTTACTTGGTGTTTCGGGGAGTGTAAAGTGATTATGTACCTTGGAACTGTAGGGAAAGGGAGCTGCACGCTTAAACAGTAAAGCTGCGCTGTGTGTGAGCTGTCAATCATACCCGGCCGAAATGGAACTAAGACCTCAGTACGCGCTGTTCTGCTTCGTAAGCTATTCTAGCTATAACTGTGCTACAAAATGGGAAGCTCCGCGACAGCAGGAAATTTGTCCACAGTATGAAACGAGATACTGCAAACATGTACGGATATAGGCGGGCGGCATAAAATTTTGTGCTGACTTTTACTATTGATTAATTACCGTAAATATTGCTATCAGTATTACTGAGGTTGTGGAGTTTAGGGGACATGGTTACCAATGTCTTGGTCATACTAGCTGCTATGTCCTTGCAACTTGCCTTGAACCTGCCACTTCGAATCCCTTCCCCTTCGAACTCACCCCTCCTGAAGAGGTTCTTGATGGTTATGATCACCCTTAAGTAGATAGAACGTGGCGTTTACGGGGATCGTCCTATGATATTGGGCAATTCCATATTCTATCTACTTAGCGGGGACTGTATATAGAGAAGTAAGGGTAAGGAAATGGACAAGTAAATGGCATGTAGTATTTAGCTTGTGGGCCTTCGCGCCACAGCCACATGGTGTTGCTTACTGTCGATCGTTGGCAAGACTTAAACCTGAAAACACTTCGTCCTAACAGCCTGAGGGTAGGGTTCCAGCTGTAGGCTTCAGTCTCTAGAGTCCAAAACACCAAAATCCAAAACCCTAAAACCTACCCAAGGGCTCCTATGTAGTTCCTTTTTGGGCCTGTTCTGTTTTTTTGGTGAGGGATTATAATAGACTACCCCCAAAAAAAGGAACTACATAGGAGGGTCTGGGTAAACCCTAAACCAAAATCCTTAAACCCTAAACCCTAAACCCCTTCAACCCTGGAGCTCCTGATGTGTAGGGACCTCAAGGTAGCGTTCGCGTTTGCGATAGCTACGTGCGCCTGCAACGATCAAATTGATGGCTTCGGGTCGCATGAGCTTTGTACTATGAGGGCCTCTATTAATTACTAATATCCCTTTGAGGTCCATTTGAGGTTTAGGGTTTAGGGTTTGGGGGTTAGGGTTCCCAAACTAACATGGTAACCCATATAGTCCCCTTTTTGAAGGACTGTAGTCTTTATAGGGCCCTTTTTGGGTTTCCATGCTAGTTTCCGGGAGTGTATCCCTTTGAGGTCCATTTGAGGTACACCACAATATCGTCAAGTATCCTTGTAGTATTTGACGTGGAAACACAAGCGTTGGGCGTGTCTCAAGGTTGGAATTCCCAACCTCATGCTGAGGCTTTTTGAAGTGCCTTATATCTTGAGTTTAAGTATACACAGAATCTAGGACCGGAATGTTGACAATCATCTAGGCTCCTACATTACAGCAAAATCCAGGAACGCGGCCCGGGCTTTACTCGAGTTCAAGCACATGATTGTAAGCTTGCTGAGGTTCCGGGTTTAGGGTTGCTTAAGATCTACAAGCCTGAACCCTACACCCTGCACCGTGAGCAATCATGACAAGCTGACAAAACGGCACATAAAGCTGACACCCTAAACCCTGACCCCCCAACATGGACCCAAATGCAGTACAATCCTGATTCTGTGGACCTGACTCAAAAAGCCAGCATCTCCCAAGCGTAGAAACCCAAACGAGTTTATGCCGTATAGAGTGTAGAGTGTAGGGTCTAGGGTTTAGGGTTGAGAGTTCAGGGTTTAGGGTCTAGGGTTTGGGGTCTAGGGTCCGGGGTTCAAGGTTGTGGAATTAGGGTTTAGGGCGCTTGAGGGTGCATGGGAAGGCATAATTGGGCTTGTAAGTTCACTGTCAAGTGATAACAGGTTTAGGTTCAGGGTTTATGGTTACAAGCCCCCTTAGAGCTACACAGCCACTTACAAGAATCAGGGGGTGTCTCAGACAAAATATGTCAGCCCGCAGCAAAACACACACGCAACCCCCAGTCCCAGATCCCAAACCAGGTTAAGATTTTCACCAAGGGTAAACAGAATCAAAGAGCACTCTTGAAGGAGCCCTAGGAGGGTAAGTGCTCTTTGATTTCTTGGGTCTATATCCCTATTATGGTCATAAAATCCTAGCCTGCCCCAAGCCCTGTCTTTTTTGTGTCCAACCTTGTATGATTCAGGGCTTAGGGTTTAGGGTTTAGCAAGATTGTAGTCCTCTAACAAGAAACCACAACCAACAAGGGATGTTCTCTTCCTGCATAGTGATGACTACTGTATCCCCCAGAAACCATGACTCTTTGTATTCACATGAATTATGGCCAACTTGAGTTCCAAGCATATGGGCCCTAAACCGACAACCCAAAACCCTAAACCGGGACCCCCCCCTCTGAAGCCTGTTTGGCGGCTTCCTCCTTAGATATACCGTTCGGGACGGGTTTGCGTCCTCGGCGGGCATTTTTCAGATTCTCTAGGCAGAGAAGGTAATTCGGGGTGACTATATAGAACGTTTACAGGTATTCAATGGAGTATGTGAGCACCTTTTCTGTAATGGTTGGAAACCGTAGAGCCGCGTTCGTCTTACTTCTAAGATGCTTTAACTCCAGAAGCTGTAGTCTGAACTTCTCTATGTCGGGGACTACAGTAGCCCCCACATAAAACACTAGCCATATGCGACTTAGGAACCCCAAAATACTCTAATTCTAATTCCCGGGCCGCATGATATATGAGCTATAGTCTAAACTCCTTGTATCCCCATTGATAGCCCCTTCAATGCTCCCCTACAGCATTCTTTAGATAACCCCCTTTCAGGAGTTAAGACTATAGCTTATATAGGGTAGTGCAAGATCCCCTCCGTCCACAGGAACCTCCTAGAGTGCTCAAAAGGTCAGGGGCTCGGGATAGGGTTTAGGGTTTAAGGTTTAGGGCAGGCTTTGTGGTGATAGGTTTGGCAGAGTTTTCCTACTTGGTCCTTTGTAGGGAATGCGGGAGGCAATGGCAATGGTAGTCACCATATAATCTTCCACTAGAACGCCTGTGTGTATACATATGTATATATATATATGTATACATGTCTCCCCTATGTTCCGCTGACCCCTGGTAGAAATAAAACTTTCAGTTAGTTATGAGGGTTTTAAATACCAGAACATCTTCTAGCGGAAAAAAAGGTATCTTCGGGAAACTTCCAGTATATGCATAGATCCATCAGCCCGCTTCCCCCCTAGAAACCAATGAGCCTTCTATTGGGCTATGTTAGGAGGACCCCCCCACTCTGTAATAGTGGCATAGTAGGAATATAAGAGGAACCTCATATAATCCCTATTATCCATTATAGTGACTATTACTGGGTGGGAGGTCCACCTAAGGGCTATGGCCTTTCTGTAAAGATTGGGGTTGGCAGACCTTTAACTCCACCTGGAGGCTCAAAAACCCTTAACTGGACCTCAGCAGGGTTTACCCTAAACCCTAAACCCTGAGCCCTAAACGAGTCTATTGTCAGTTCTAACCCTAAACCCTAAACCCTAACCCTAAGCCCTAAACGAGTCTATTGTCAGTTCTAAACAAGATCGCTCCAAACCTCCCAACAAGACCATTCAGAATTAACTCTCCTTCCCTCCCCGCCCCCACCCACCCGCGGTAAATCCTACTATCCTATGTTTCCTCTGGGGTTGGGGCAACCCATCAAAACTTATAGCCCTGAACCCTCTACCCAAACTCCTGGGAATAGATCCCCGGGATGGACCCTACAATATTTATGGTGACTTCTAGGGTTCAGGGCTGAGGGTTTAGGGCTTAGGGTTTAGGGTCTCGGCGCTTAGGTAGTAATATAAGCGAATCCATGATGTATAGGTGATGATCTTTCATGTGTGGAAAGGTCTAGGCTTTATTAGAGGGTTTTGGGTCAGGTATCTTACGAAACGCTGGCGTTCTGTATACTACAGTAATTACTCAGGACATCAACCGACATAGAATACCGGGGCACTTAGGAATGCCAGACCGACCCTTTAAAAAGCAAACCCTGCGCCGCAACACACGCAAATGAACTTGTCGTAACGGGGTTGGTAGATTATGGGAGTACAAGTGCTTAAGAAAGTACAACACAACAACAGCAAGTCACAAGGAATGCGATTCTATTGTAAGACGTGGCACTGGGTAACGCGCTCTCCGCCAAAACGAATTCCGGATGCTGTGGCAAGGGCTTTTTGCGGGCTTGGAGCTATAAGGGTTTAGGAATTGTGATTTACAGGCTTTGGGGTGTGTGTGCATATATATATATATGTAACCCTAAACCCTAAACCCTAAACCCTAAAACCTAAACCCCGGGGAGAGGAATGATGTCAAAAAGTTTCGGGCTTTGGGGCTCAGGACTTGAGGAGCAGGGCTGTGCTGGTGCGTTCCAGAAGGGGCGTACCTGCGGGGCGTTTTTCAGAGTGTGGGCATGGATCTGCCCAACCCTCCGATGCAAGCGTATAACATTACACCTTACTTTGAAGCCCTTGGAGCTCCTTGTAGGCTCTAGGCACTCCTTGCGGCCAATTTTTGAGAAAGCCACCCTTATGGGTTCTCCTAACCACCCCCTCTGTACTATCCCTCCGAGAGGTCGCTCCCTAATTTGCCTTCATGAATCTCAGACAAGCCTAAGTTGGGCAGAACAGAAGGGCGGGAGGGCGGGGTGGTAGGAGAGAAGCAATGACACTTGCGTGTCCGTGACCACTTTGTCCTGACCTAAACCCTGAACCCTAAATCCTAAACCCTAAAGCCCTAAACCCTAAAGCCCTAAACCCTGAACTGATACAAGGCAAGGGCTTAGGTCCTTAGGATTCGGGGTTAGGCTTTAAGGTTTAGCGAGCGAGTTTGGATTTGGGAGTTTCAGATTTGAGGTTCAGGGCTTAGGGCTTAGGACTCAATTGAAGCCATGTGAGCAATAGTCTACCACACCTAGTATCTTCCTGGAGAATCCCTATTAGTAGTCTCCTTTATATTCCCCTATATAACCCCTTTTATGGAGTTTAGACTATAATCCATGTAGAGTCATGTAGAGGTGTGAAGCTAGGGGGGGGGTGTAGTCTCCATAAGACTTCCCAAAGGCGTTGCCTAACTTTCAGAAGCAGTATAGAACGGCTGTGGAGAAACATCCACCTTGGAAGTGCCCACCGGCAGAAGCCGCTTCTACACAGCAGCCTCCAAAAAGAATGGCAACCCCGCACTTAGCAACGCCACACTTCCCTCATTGCAAGGCTTAGGGTTTAGGGCACCCTAAACCCTAAACCTTTAGGGTTTAGGTTTTTGGGCGCTCGAAGCCCCAAACCCTCTCCAGACTAAACTCTGCAACATTCACCCAGCACCCTGCCTGCACCTGCTGGGTCTCTAAACGTCTCCTGATGTTCTGAAACCTACCCTAGACTGCAAACCCCGAGCCCCTAGACCCTTATCCCTATAGCCCATGTAACATCCGTTAGATGACCCCTAACATGATCCTATGCCTTAGGCAAAAGTTCTTAAGAAACCTTTCGAATAGCCAGATGAGAGCTCACACGTGATTCGAAAGCCCGCAGCGCCCATAAACTCCACCTGTACCTCAAAAGCCCAAATCCAAAAAGCGAGAACGTCTCTGATTCTGCATATATTGCCCTTGAAGTGCAAGTAGCCCAAAGTAGGCATTTTTTAAAGAAGTTAAGGTCCAATGTGGGCATTAGTGATTGCCTTGGGTCCCCAGGGTTGGATTTAGGGCTTAGACTTTGGAGTTCAGGGTTTAGGGTTGAGGGTTTAGGGTTGAGTCTAGAGTTCATACCCCTAAACTCTTTACACCCTAAGCCGTTTAGAGTCTTAGGTTTTCAGGTACAGCCTAGACCCTAAACCCCAAACCCTAAATCCACTTTGGATCTACCAGTGTTATAGCACCTCCATGGCCAGCCGGCGTCCAAAGTCGACTCCGACCTGCTTCGGCTAGGATTGGGTTTAGGGTTTAGGGTTTAGGGTGTGGGGTTTAGGGGTTAGGGTTTAGGGTTTAGGGGTTAGGGTTTGGGGTTTAGGGTTTGGGGTTTAGGCTTTGGTGTCCTCAAACCCCCAAGCTACGCCCTAACTGTTGAAATTCGTT
>CAJNIZ010046320.1:23841-40751 GCA_905231905.1 Symbiodinium pilosum | reverse complement strand
CCCTAAACCCTAAGGCCCTAGGCCCTAAACCCTAAAACCTAAAACCCTAAACCCCCATCGGCTCAGAAAGCCTGTCCTTGGCATCACCTATGGGATCTACATGTTGACAGCAGCAGCTGCTCCACGCTCAATCCCTATAAGGGTCCAAGTACTCAATAAATAGGTACTTGGTTATTGGGTAATAGCAATTATAGTACAGATTCTGGGTAAGTATATGATTATTGGTACTTGGACCCTTAGGGAATAATCATGTAGACAACCCTACTTTCTATATCCCTTATGCGCATAACCCGTAGATGCTCCAAGTTTGATTACATCTTGCATTTTCGTTTCCAAATGGGGGATTCTCCGTCATTGGGGTAACACCCTACCTCATATACCCCTATAACATCCGTGTGTAAGACCTAAACACTGAACAGGAATGCCCTGCCCAACCTTATGTACCCTGAAAACCCTAAACCCTGAACCCTAGACCCTCAACCCCCCGAAGCTCCAGAAGGCCAGTCTCGAAGTCGAGACTTCGGATGGCGTTGTTCAAGGAATCCTTTCTGGAGAGGACTTCGGATATGGGCTTTAGGGTTTGGTGTCTGGGGCTTGAGTAAGGCTTAGGGTTCGGACCCTAAACCCTAAATTTTGGGTTAGGGTTTGGGGTTTGGGGTTTAGGGTTTAGGCCCTAAACCCTTGGTTAGGGCCTAGCCTGGAGAGGCTGAGGGGGGTTATAAGGTTTGAGGTTTACGGCTTCGGGGTTTGGAGACACGATTTGGGGTTTGGGGTTGTAGGGCTATGGGCGCTTGCTGGGCGGATGTCACGCGTGAAGGCTTAGAATATGGTCATTTGAAGTATTCACTGGGGCGTGTACCGTAGGACATATAGATATCACACATATGGGCTTCCCATCAAAAATTGCATAGGGTTGAGGAATACAGGGTTCCACGTCGTGTTTGGTGGGATAGAGATTGCTAGTTGGGGTGTCGAGTTAGGAAGGTGGAATGAAAGGGACCACCCTGAAAGCCTTGAGACATCTTGAGACGCTACTCCGCACAAGTCATGCTTCGACACTGCAGCCCTATGTGCAGACACTGCAATCTGAATACTTTTTGGTCACTGTAGCTAACTTCCCGTATATTGGGATACTTGGGCCCTCAGGATCAGACTTCCCAAGTACGCGCCCTGTCTTGGGTTAGGCAGGGACAGCAAGGTAGCCTTGCAAAAGTGGCTTTTTATTTGGTTTTTGCACCTTCGTACACTTCTCGATTTGTGGGGATCATACTATACTACCCACACAAGGAACTACATGAGAGGGCTTGGGTAGCCTTATACACCTTAAACCCTACACTGGACAATGTGCTGTAGAGGCTGCAATAACTGTTGTCAATAGGTTTTGTGGTGTAGCATGTGATAAATAGTCATGGATGGGGATGCTACAAGTAAAAGCTTGGTAAGTATTAAGGCTTCCCTACAAAAACGAGCCCATAAACGGCTGTATAGACAAATGGTCATTACATCTTCTATGTTGTGCTTTCCATTGAACTCTCCATTGTTGGTATTTCCTCCGGCTTCGGCCATTAACCTACATAACCCTCCCCCTCCCCACCTCCCCTAAAACCCTAAACCCTCTTCTGCCCAGGCACTGCTATCAGGAGCCGGCTGTGAGCCTGCGCTTCATGTAATCCCCTCAACTAATATGATATGTCTGGGGATTGCAGGTACCCGCATAATGGGTTCTGGGTTAGAATTTAGGGTTTGGGAGCGAGGGCTTAGGGTTTACGATCTGTTGGGTCCAGCCCCCGCCCACTAACCGTCTAAAATAGACGTCATATTCAGGGCTCTATGTAGTGATATTGAAAATTTCACCCTAAACGCTAAAACCCTAAACCCTATATAAACCCTAATCCAGCGGTTCCTGAGTTGGGGCAATACTCAAAATATGCCGTGTAAGGGGGTTTCAGTGCAGTTGCCCTGACCCCTATCCTCTGTACTATTAGAACCCTTTTTGTTGCTAGTGCCGTGCGCGCAACGCTGCTGTGCGCGCTTTGGCGCGTGCCTTCACTGAGCTTCCTTTTGATCAAAACATACCGCCAGTTAGTGTTAGAGGCGGTGTGGTCTAGGAATTCTTCTGGATAGAATCTGTGGCAACACTCTTCCAACCAGTACCTACCTCTTCCTCTGCGCCTGCCAACAGATCTTATTCGGTCCTTATAACCACTACAAAAGACTACGTTATGGGTAGGCTCTTGCATGTCGGCAAGGAAAACTTCAGAGAGCATCTTGTGCTGCAGCTGGACTAAGCTTTCAGAGGGTAGTTTGGGCTTACCCGCGTTGTGGTAAACGGTATTGTTACTGATCCTGGAGTAGTAAGACACTTTAATCCCGATAATTCTCCGCAGGAACCTAAAACAAAAGCCATCTATGCGTTGTAGATGCTTATCAGTTAATGTAAATGCCTCAAGACCGTAGGTGAGAACTGCCGGGAATGTGGCTTGACAGATGCGGAGTTTTTGAGGGAAGGGAGCTATTCCATACCAATCTTAATTTCTTATAGGCCTGTTCAGCTAGCGCACTCCTATGTTTGAAGGCTGCCCCAAATGACTGTTTCCAGGAGACCATGGAACCCAAGTACTTGACCTGTGTACTAGTTGGAACTTTGGAACCATTCAGAAAATACATAATTCGAGAGGTGTGGTCTGGAGGATATAATAACTCCGTCTTGTCGGCGTTCAGAGTCATCCCATATAGCGCGGCTTCCTTTTCCACTTGGTGAAGTATTAACTGCAGTTGCGGTATGGTCACTCTTAATAGCAGATCGTCCGCGTACTCCACATCAAAGATAGGCCTGTTAACCGACCATGTATTGGTGGGGATACCTGCCCTGAGTAAAGCTTGATCCACGTCTTCTGATAGGACCGTTAAGACCATGATGAAGAGATACGGGCTTAGCGGGCAACCTTGTCTGATGCCCGCACGTACTTCCCCCTGTGCTAAAACCCCGTTGAGACCTTTGACTTCAAAAGTGGGTGCGTCGTATATAGAGTGAATAAGGGCCAGTAGGTCTTCAGAAATACCAAATCTACGGAGGGAGGGCTATTAACAATGCGTTGTGGTCAACAGAATCAAACGCCTGTTTCCAGTTTCAGAAAGAGAAGGTGTAGGGGTTTGTCCGTAAAGTCTGAAAATTCCATCGCACGTCTCAATAGGTGCAGCGCATGTCGGGCTCCCCTAGATTGCCTAAACCCGTACTGTGATCTACGCAAGGATCCGTCCAATTGGGATGAAATCCTAGTTTGTAGGATGGAAGCAAACAGTTTTGTACATAGTATTAAGCAACGAGATCGGTCTATAGTTGGCGGGGTCCCTGTCCAGTCCCTTACCCTTATAGATCATGACTACTGAGGCGTGTTTCCATTTGTCCGGGATGCAGCCTTGCACCCAAATATCCTGGAAAATCTGCGTAAGTTGCTCTTCGCCATGCGTGTCCAACCATACAAAAAGCTCGTTTACTGCGAGATCCGGACCGGGAGCTTTGTTTTGCTTGAGTTTCTTGAGAGAAGCTTGTGTTTCTTCCAATGTAATAGGACCTAGACTAGGAAGTTGTGGTCTAAGGGTCTTTCTCTTAATTCCTGAAGGTTGGCCTCCGTTGTGGGAGAGTGGCTGTTCTGGAGAAGGTCCCTAAGGGCCTCATGGGTTTTGGACCAGGGCACTGGTTTAGACTGTACTAAGAGATGTTGCTTCCTGGCTCTGAAACCTTGTTTTTGTCTCCTAGCTGTCTTCCATACTGTGGAGTGTTCTGCTACCGGATCCTGCATGAGTTGATTATGAACCCGGGTGACTCTATCTATTAGAACCCTTAGACCCCTTTAATAGAACAAGCTATACCTGTGGTGTCCTAAATTTGTGGGAGGATGCTGCTACCAAAGTCCTCTAGTCGTTCATTGTGAATAGTGGGCCTCAGGGAGTTCCAGGTTAGTCGGAGGGAATCGCGATCTAGGATGTGTGCTTTAGCGTCGAAGGCTTCAAATTTCGGATTTATGTCGAAAGGTATTCCCCTAAACCCTAAACCCCTAGACCCTAAACCCCTAAACCCCTAGAACCCCTATACCCTAAACCCTAATCTGACTCTATGATCCAAGGTTCAACATCTTGAGCTCCAACTTGAAGGCTTATGAACTACCCGCAAGGTCGAACTATTTCAGTCCTGCACAGTTTGGGCCCAAGGTAACGTAAACAAACCCATCCGGGCCCGAATGAGTCCCCTAAACCCTAAACCCCTAAACCCCATTCTGGCGGTTTGGGGTTTAGGGTTTAGGGTTTAGGGTGGCCAGGGTGTGGGGTTGTTATGGTTCACATGGTAATCACGTTGTTGCCGTGATGTCGCGCAAGACCATCCTTCCCGTAGGGCTCCATGTCTATAGATAATACCTACATTGGGCCCAAAGTCTATAAATGTGACCTTCCCCTAAGGGTCCAAGTACCTAATAATCATATACTTACCCAAAACCTGTACTATAATCACTATTACCTAAACCCTAAGTACCTAATTATTGGGTACATGGACCCTTAGGGTTCATTGGGCTATTTGGAGCCTTACGGTGCTGCACAGCCCATTGCAGGGTTTAGGGTTTAGAGCTTCGGGTGCG
The DNA here is from genome assembly GCA_905231905.1 of Symbiodinium pilosum. Classification (NCBI taxonomy): domain Eukaryota; class Dinophyceae; order Suessiales; family Symbiodiniaceae; genus Symbiodinium; species Symbiodinium pilosum. The sequence goes on along the minus strand of CAJNIZ010046320.1, from coordinate 36,117 downwards.
CAATGTCTTGGCTCATGCACACCTCGCCACAAGCTATGACGATCGAGGGGAATGTGACAAACCACATTACACCCTAAACCCCTAAACCCTCAAACCCCAAACCCCTAAACCCTCAAAACCCCTAAATCCCTACACCCCAAACCCCTAAACCCCGAAATCCCTAAACCCCTGGACCCCTAAACCCCTAAACCACTCTGTCTGCTTGGTGTGGCGGAATGAGACTAGCCTTGATTGGGCCCTTGCCCTGTTGCTCAAAGCCCAGTCTTCAGGGTCTGCGGTTTAGAGTTATAGGGTTTGGGGACGCCCCATGTAGGTACTATCTATCGCATGTTGGGCCCATGTATGTAATATTTATGTAGACTTAGAGCCCCAGGGTATGTAAAAGGGACATTTGAGCTTTTCATGTTTCAGGGCGATCACTTTATAGGCATGTGTACTCTTGGCAGCATTGCCAGATAGAATATATGTAGATCTAGGAGCTATCTGAAAGGAGCTCCGTGATTCTGTTTTTCATGAACCAAACATGAAAGTCAAAGAAAATCTATTTCAGATCGCAAGTTCGGGTGAAACATGAATTTGTTCTGTTTTGCATTTCTTTGTGATAGCTAAACACCGTCATACTCCAGTCTCAATGATAGTACAGACAAGTCAGATGAAACAGCAGCATCAATAAATTCAATAAACTTAGTGAAGCGCAGCGAATAATCCCTAATCATTCCTCAAAATGACACCTCAGTACATTGCATCAGAAACTGCCAAATCACTGCTAATTAAAGGCCTCAACATTAGATCCGTTTCAAAGTAATGTTTCCCAACTCGACTCCAAACACTAAATCCTGTAGCAGTTACCCTAGGGTTCCTAGCTACCTCCTTAAATAATAAGCTACTGGGCTATGTATCTAACTATAGGGAATACAAGACCCAGAACCAATTATTTAGGCAACTGGAGCCCTAGAGTTGAGAATTGAAGCTGCCCTGGAGTCCTCTAAACCAGTAACTTGGGACAAGGGTTTAGGTTTTTAGGGTGGGGTTTCATACTAACCCTAAGGGTCCATGTACCCAATAGTTAGGTACTTAGGGTTTAGGTAATAGTAACTATATCTTTATTAGGTACTTGGACCCTTAGGGTAAGCAAACGTCAGAGTTGTTAGTAGGACACCCTTGGGGAAGTCCTTGAGAAAAAGTACATTGCCTCGTCGAGAGCCAGGCCCCATGGGGAGCCAAGACGGCTCTCGATGCCAAAGTCCTGGCAAAGGCAGTGGGTTTAGTTTAGGGTGAGTGCCCTAAAACCTAAACCCTAAACCCAAAACCCTAAACCCTAAACCCTTCGGACTTGAGGTCTTAAGCACTTTGCTTGGTGTTTAGGGCTGGAGGTGCAAAAAGTGAAAAAATAATCCGTTAATCCTATAGCCTTGTCATGCGAATGACTCCCTTCATGACTTCTTAGTATGATTAACAGCGTAGGTGGTGCTCTTTCGGATAGTTCAGCGCCTTGATGGCGCGGAACCGGGTGGTTCTACTGCATTGCTGGGTCCTTGCTGTCGCCACTATACTAACTGAGCCGATGATTCATTAGCATGAGTAGTCTCAGCGCCTCCGGTGGTGAGTTTCAAGCGACTTGTGTTGTATGGGACGTACTCGTTCATTCTTGACCACGAGGGCTATGGCCAACATGGGCAAATTTGTCTTTTCTCTTCTCTATCATGATGATACTTGTGGCGACAACGCTGAGGTTACCACCCGTTCTCCGTTGTTTTGGTCAAATGGTGTTGACTCCCGTGCTGGCGATAGTCACCGTGAATATGTTCTTGGGATCTTCATGGCGTCTCTCCTGACCAGTAATATAGGGAATAGCAGGCAGTGAGCATGATCGCCATATTCAAGCTTGAGAACCTTGTTTGTGGCGATGAGGGCTAAGAAAGTCAAAGACATTAGTCAAGCGTTTACCTATACCCTCTAAGAATCCCTTAAGTTGTGGACTTTTGGGCTATAATCCCAACGCGACGTGCATACTTTGCCGAGGATGAAGCTTCTGGTTCTTGTACGCGAAATGCCGGGGAGTTTAGGAATTAGGTATGGCTTTCTGATTACTATTGTTCGTCATAGCCATCCAAAATGGGAATACACTGTAAGGTCTAAACTGTTCTCAACCCGTAGGCATTAACCGTCAACGTTACATGCTAAACACGGAACCCTACACCCTAGACTACAAACAATTAGGGTTACAGTACATGTGTCTGAGGCCTCCTACTACTGCTTCACTACATTGGAGGGGTCTGGATATGTATTCTGAACCCCAAACTCGCACTCAAGCCTACAAAGCTCTGATAGCACAAGAAAATGTACGCTTTTGGGGGGTCTCCAGGTTTAGGGTTTAAGGTTCAAGTCGTTTAGGGTGTAGGGGCTTTAGTGGGTTCAGGGGGTTTCAGGTTTGGGGTTTAGGGTTTTGATGGGTTTGAGGGGTTGGGGTTTAATGTAAGGTCGAAGGGCAAGAGTACTTTGGGATATCGCAGGTCGATGGATGAGTCTTTGGGATGCATAGCCCCAGGGTCAGCCAAAACTAGGTGACCCTGAATCCTAAAAACATGGAACCCTAAGGCCCTAAACCCCAAAAATCCTAAACATAAGGTGCGCCCCACTGAAACACCCAATGGCAGTTGATCAAGGGAACCAGTTCCCTACAAAAAGCAAGTATGAAGAACACAAGTTCCCCCCAACATTTTCCCTTATAGATCAACCCTAAACCCTAAATTCCCTCACCCAAACCCTAAACTCTAAACCCTACGCCTGCACCAAACTTCGGTGACTCGCGCCCCCGAAGCCACTCCGCCCTTGCCAACAAAAGTCGAAAGCGTTGATAGGGAAGGTGCGGGTTTATGGCGTATAAGGTGTAGTGGGTATAGGGTTTAGGCTTTGGGGTTTAGGGAGTATAGGTGTCAGAAGGCGGGGGTTATAGATGGATCTTGTAGGGTTATAGTGGGGTTGTATATGGAGTGCGTAGACATTTGTTGCGATGTATCAGGTACGGATGTTACCCCCATTACCAGAGAAAAACGAAAATGAAAGATGACACGGAAACATGGATTCTAAGAGAGGTTTATAATGATTTAGGATGTTCCCAAAATTAGGATCTCTTTTGGGGATTGTATGGATTAGAAGGGTTCTAATATTTTCGGGCGTACATTGAGGCCCCCCTTCTGTGGAAAGTACCAATTCTATCAGGTCAACGCCTTTGGGATTGAGGATTTGGTTCAGGGATTGACCCCAAACCCCAAACCCTAAACCCTGAACCCTAAGCCCAGAACCCTAAACAGTAGGTTTATTTGGGGGTTTAGGCTGAAGGACTAAGACTTAGGGGTTAAGGTTTTTGGAGAAGGATTTAGGATTCAGGGACTGGGGTTGCCAAATACCTGGCAGAATCCTCCTTCTTTAGGGTTTACAGGGTTTATAGGGTTTATCTATCGGGTTTAGGGTTAATTGCGTGTAGGGTGGTTTTGACAGAAAGGGTCAGGCGTATACGCAACACACATCGATTAAGCACGCAATGCCACTGAACAAGATGAGCGCCATCAGAAAGCTCTTCACCTCAACGGGCGCGAAGTGATGCTTCAAATCACGAAGCTCGTTTCACTCACGACGCCCCTAAACCCTAAACCCTGAACCCAAGCCATAAACCCCAGCCCTAGACCCTAAACATAGGCCATTCATTTTTTGGGGAAGAGAGCCTCTTGGCTTGGACCTTTAATGAGCATACAAAAGGAGAACAACAACGAGCTCACTAAGTGAAACTCAGGCACGAGGGCAGCGAAACTGCAAGAACAGAAGATAAGCAAAGTAGGTAGAATACCTAGAGCTAGATGAAAGACATGCTTCGATAATGAGAACGCATGTAATTGTTTCGCCGGTTAATTCGCTCGTTCCGTGATCACTTGCTCGCTTGACATATTCTTTTCACGTTGTTAACTTTGCATGTGTTTATGGGTTGAGATAATTCGATTCTTTCATTGTTTTGTCTCACGTACACGATAAGCATTCTCCAATGAGCAAAACACTTTTGCGCTTGTCAGTCGCTTGTCTTCGCACCTAGTACACTGCATTCTCACACAATGATTTGGCCCTTTTGGCCATAGGACCCCGACTGAGGGTAGCCTCAACCCTGTAAGCCCTGAAAAGTGAACCTTACCCTAAACCCTAAACCATCCCTAAACCCTAAACCTTAAGCCCTAAACCCTTAAACCCTAAACCCTAAACCCTTACACCCGAAGCACCAACCCAAGAACCCCAGAGTCTCTAAATCTCAAGTCTGAGGCTAAACTGAAAGCCCTGAATCTTAGGGTTTGGGGTTTAGAGCCACAACCTTCTCTAAAGTAATCCATGTGCCTTGAAAAGGGGCCTCGTACCTCATATTTCGGTAACCTTGAAGCCTAAAGGCCCCAAATGCCAAGCCTCCTAAACCCCCAAACAATGCACTCTCCGAACAATCAACCCTGACTTCGTAGTCCCCTACCGGCGCCACAACCCTGAAGCCCAAACCCTAATCCCCTACCCCCCCCCCAAACCCCTAAACACTAAACACCTAAACCACCCAAAATAACCCGCAATCCCTAGACCCAAACCCCGCAAGCCCCTACAACCTGACCTTACTTCGTAGTCCCCCTGCCACCACCGCAACCCTGAAACCTACACACTAAACTCTATCCCCAAACCCTAGACCCTAAGCCCTAAACTCCATCCCCAAACCTTAATCCATAAACCCTAAACCCCTATCCTACACCCTAAGCCCTATAAAGCCCTAAGCCCTAAACCGCGTGTTGCGCGCCTGTTCCTGCAACGGATTGCCATGGTGAGGCGTCGGCCAACGCCAGGCCGGTTAGCAGCCAGCGTCGGGCCATACATTTGAGGATTTTAGGGTTTAGGATTTAAGGATTTAGGGTTCTAGGGGTTTAAGGGTTTAGGGTTTTAGGGGTTTAGGGATTTAGGATTTAGGGTTTTAAGGTCCAGGGGTTTAAGGGTTTAGGGTTTTAGGGATTTAGGGTTCAGGGTTTTAGGGTCTAGGGGTGTAGGGTTCAGTTTTCCAGCAAATAGAGGGACCTTTTGGGGTCCTTACACGTTGGGAATTCAAAAATTGGAAATTTCAAGTTTCTTGTGGTGTAGGGTGTTGGGCTTAGGGGCTTAAACCCTAAACCCTAAACCCCTTAACCCCTAAACCCTATTCAGGCTTTAGGGGCTTGAGGCTTGGGAGCTTGGGCTTCAGTACTTTGAGTTGTAGAGGTTTGGGGATTTGAGGGATTTTAAGGCTTCAGTTGGGGTTTTAAGTGTAGAGGCTTGGGGATGTAAAGTGCGGTGCCACAACTGGACATATGATGGGTCTTAGTAGCAGTTGAGTTTAAGCGCTTAGGCCGCTCAGGGTGGTACATACAAATAGTCACGACCTTACATGTGCAAGTACAGGCCCACCCCCTGTTTTGAGTTATACGCTGCTGCTATGATAAAAAAAAACATTGAGCAAGGTAATTAGTTGCTTGAGCTTCTACTTGCTGGCTCCATTGGGCAAGGCTCAAGCGCGGGAGAAGTATCCACCAAGCCGACATGACTAGTGGCAGGCGATGCGATTTGCTTTGTAGCGGTGTTCTGCAAGATCAGGTAACGTGAGTTCAAGGCATTGAAACGTCAAGTAAAATGATAAAGCCTGCAAGTATCCACCTAACGCTGCTTCTTAACCTACACACTAAACCCTAAACCCTAATCCTAAACCCTAAAGCCTAAACCCTAACCCTAAACCCTAAACCAACGCTCAATGCATAAGGACTGCAGGTTTGCACCTCTGGGTGTGTCGTCTTAGGCTTTGGGCCCCACAGACCCTGACTTGGGATTATCCTCCATGCCTTCCCCTAGGGCTCCATGTCTACAGATAGTACCTACATTGGGCCCCAAAGTCTATAAATATGACCCACATTGTGCTATTCTTTAGCCTGAGGGTTAGGGTGTTAAACTCAAAGGGTCCGAAGTATATAGGTTTAGGGTTTAGGGCTTTTCTAGCGTTCCAAAACCCTGAGTCGCCGTTACTGCTAAACGTAGAAACAACTATATACGTGAACCTTATAGGCTTATGCTACAAATAAAAACTCCCTAAGATGTATCAGATTGCTGCAAGTCCTCGTGCCCTGGCAAATTCAATTGAGGGCTTAGGGCTTAAGATTCAGGATTTAGGATTTAGGGCTTAGGGATCTAGGCTTTAGGGATGTAGCGCATAGCGGTTTAAGGGTTCAAGTTCCAGGTTTATTAGGGCTGCAACGAACCTGTCTGACAACACATGGCTTGCCCCATCTAGGAAGCATGTAACAACGCCCTAATGGTATCTAAGAGAATAAAAATAACAGACTGTAGGACATTCGCTTGTTGTACCTTCGGATTCCCTACCTAGCCACAAAACTTATACCAACTAACGCCTAAAAACAGGCAGCTTCCAGTTCATCTTCCATGTTCATTTCCATTTGAATCTCCACTATTGGAAGCTACGAGCCCAAGCTTCACAGCGCAAATGCCTTTCCACCAAACCCAAATCCCAGAAACACCCCATGAACCTGAAGCTCAAAACCCCAAACCAGAGACCAAAAACCCTAGCTCCTAACCCGAGACCAAGCCCTAAACCCTAAACTCCCTAAACCCTGTCCCTAAACTAAGAACCCTAAATCCTAAGCCAAAAGTCCTGAAGCCCTAAACCCTTTCTGTGGTCGAGGCCGCCCGCTAGTGCTGGAGGCCTGCGGTATGGTTTCTATGATGGCGCTTAGGTGTTAGGGCTTAGGATTCGAGGCAAAAGCCTAGGATTTAGGGTTTAGGGTTTACGGTTTATGGTTTAGGAGTTAGGGTTTAGGGTTTAGGGCTTAGGGAGTTAGGCTTTAGGGCTCTGACGTTGCGGTCCTGCATGCCCTTCTTTTGGGATTCTGTCTAACATTGTTGCAGGGCGTATCCCCCTCAACCCTTAACCCCAAACCTTAAACCCTAAACCCTAAACCTTAAACCCTAAACCTTAACCCTAAATCCATAAATACCAGGGCATCTAGGGTCAAGGTAATGCTTAGGCCTTGAGTCCAGCTGCCTATGTAGTACCTGAACCCTAAAAGTATGTAAGATAGTAAAGTTTAGGGTTCAGGGTTTAGGGTTGAGAATTGAGGGCGAGGGTTCAGGGCTTAGGGTCGAGGGTTCAGGATGTAGGGCCCTAAGCCCATAATAACAGCCATAAAGGCCATTAGTTTACATACTTTCGGGGTCCAGGTGGGTTCTCGGGTTCTAGGCAAGATACTATCCCTAAGGGTCCAAGGACCTAAATATTTGGGTTTTAGGGCCTAAATATAATCTGAATGTTACTTGGGACCTAAAACCCTACTATTTGGGTCCTTGACCCCTGGGGTATTTTTTTGACTATTGAAGCTAGGAGCAGCGGCCTACGCGTATACTCTTCTATGTGCCCTGGATTTCTCAGCGTTAGCGGTTTGCAGCGGGTGCTCCATTTTCGGATGACATGTACTGTTCTTGCCCTAAACCCTAAACCTTATGGGTCTTTCGCAATCTAGGCGTGATGATGAGACTAGAAAGGGACTGCAGAGGTCCTAGTCAGGATGTGTCAGAACTAGATCCCGGAACCCAGTACTCAGCTAACTGGAGCCCAAGGGTATAGACATATGCACCTCTACAGGTGTAAATACATGCACATATATGAAAATGTATGCATGTATATAGAACTATATGTACGAGCTATAGTAAAAACTCCTAGTATCCCCGCTAGTAACCCCTTTAATACTCCCGTATATAATCGCCTGTATAAATCCTTGTAAGAAGCTTAGACCAGCTCGTATAGACATGCATAAAAACCATAAGCCCGCCAACTCTGCCTGCATAAGCATAACTCTAGGGCTCCAAGTGGCCCCAATACAGGTACGGTCCCCCCTTTGGTGGATAGACTTCCCCCAAATCGTAAAAAGATCCCCCCTATACCCCATATTCTATCTACTTAAGGGGACTATGGTATTTGCAGACTTGAAGGCGCAGGGTAAGTAAGCGAGGGCCTGCAAGCCTAATCCCCGTACCCTAGACCCCTATAGGACCTAAATCCTAAACCTTAATCCCTATACCCTAAACCCTATACACCCTGTATCTCCCCTCAACCCTAAACCTTACACCCTAAACCTTGAACCCTAAACCTTAAGCCCCAAACCCTAAACCTTAAGCCCTAAACCTTAAATCCTAAACGGGCCTGCAACTTTCCGCGGTACCACCAAGAGTTGGTCCAGATCGCGCTCTCGGCCAACCATTCTCCGGGCTCAAGCCTGAGTAGGGTTTAGGGTTCAGATTTTTCCGGGGTTTGAGGTTTAGGGTTTTGGGGTTCAGGTTTTGGGGCTATCTCAGGGATATTATAGGGGCTTTATAGGGATAATGGAAAACAAAATGCAAACAACTATTTAGGGTTGGTTTTGGGGGTTTAGGGTTCAGGTTTCAGGGGTTTAGGGTTTCGGGTTGGGGGTTGAGGTTTAGGGATTAGGTTTGAGGTTGGAGGTTTGGGGCTTTGGATTTAGGGTTTGGGGTTTCGGGTTTGTCTAAGGTTAGAACTGTGGTTTCCTGACTGGGTTTCAGTAGATTCTAGGGGTAGTATCCTCAAACATTCAGGGCTTGGGGTTTAGCATGGAGGGTCTGAGGGTATTCTCCACTATCATGAGGAATCAGGCGGAAAAGAAAATCGACCATGATATGGACAATTGGGGTTAGATAGTGAATTAAAAACACACTGCATGACCTTAATATACCATAGAATTAACATGCATGATGGGTACTTGGGGTCGTGCAAGATTGTCAGTATTGGTGCAGTATGGGCCCTCAATCTCCGGTACTCAGTAAACCCCTGCAGGCCCAAATAGGCCGAATTGGTTGGAAACTTGGAGAGTTTTTGGGCATCAGAGCTTGTGGAGGGTTGTGGGATGTTTTGGGTACAGGGTTCCAGGCAGCAGGGTCTAGGATGGAGGATTTAGGGCTTAGACGCATGGGATTTAGGGTTGAGGACTTGAGGCTCAGGGTTTAGGAATTGATGTTGAGGTGTTTTAGCCCACAGGATGTAGAGCTTGTTCTGAATTCTGAGGGCTCACGGTTTAGGAGTTCGAGCTATGAAGTTGTTTAGGTTTGTGGAGTTTGGGTTTGGGGTGTAGAGCTTAGCACAAATTAGGGGTTTATAAAAAGGCCTCACCGAACCTGCTTAAACCTCACGATGAATCTCGGTAACTTGAGATCGGTGTCCGAGAAGCAAAAATCTGCAACTTATCATCAAGTGCAACATCACAACGACGACATATGGCTTTTTGATGTCTGCGGAATGCATCCCAAGTAAGTCCATATCTGTTACGAGCTTCGGCAACAACGCCTCCGGAATGGTATATAATGCCTCCAAGGTGCCGGTATTTGGACACAAAGGTGATCCTCGAGCCAGGCCCAATTTTTGAGTCCGTCTGTATGGAAGGCGGAACAACGCTGTGGACATGCCGTCTGGCTTGTCTGGCCCCTTCGCCACGGAATTGGACAACGGCTTCTGTCTTGCCCGTGCTCAGGTTGGGGACCATCCCATGCTGCAAGCAAGCATCCAAGAAAACGGTTTGGAGTGTATAATTTACTTACAAATTCTTAGTTCGGAATAAGTGAATATAATCCCCTTAGAAATCCCCCGTTATTCCATACAAAAACCAGTAAGTTTAGTGCTCAAGTTATTGCTCGTCGACGACCACGATCCGATCTCGGTGGACCACTCGCGCCGCGAAACCCCGCCCGACTGAACCAAAAAAAACTTACGGATCCTTAGTATGGAATAAGGGAATATACATTATTATATAAGGACTGTATAGGGAGTCTAGATTAGATATTCTCTTAGTATGGAATAAGGGAATACATCACATAAGCATTGTATAGGGATTTCAGGTTATACATTCCCTCATTCCAGACTAAGGACCAGTAAGAAAATGCTTCAGGGCACCCTCTGGCGTTGCAGTGGACCTTTGCAGACAATCCTTTAGCCGCTGCCCGCAGTCCAGGGTTGCGATGGCCAGCGGATGGCTGCGCCTCTAAACCCTACCTAAACCCGAACAAGTCTGCTTTCTTTGGGACATGCAGCCATGGGGATTTCTCTTCTCAATGCCTTTATTCGTTTGTAGAGTACGCAATACACAGCGAAGGATGCTACAAGTAAACCCTAAACCGGGATACTGGATGAAGTTGAGCTTCCGCAGAGCTTCGGCAGGGGAAACCTTTCAGGGTTTAGGGTTCATGGATTTAGGGATCAGGGTTTAGAGCCTAAACTCCTAGTCTCCCCTTTAATAACCCTAGGATTTAGGGTTTAGGGTTTAGGGTCTGAACTCCGAGTATCAACCTTAATAAGCCCCATACTACTCCCCTATATAATCCTCTGTATAACCTCCTTAAAGGAGTTTAGACTATGGCTCAGATGGTCTCATTTAAGGTATGTAGAGGTTTAGGTAGATATAGTGTAGCAAGCGCATAATAAGACACGAAGCTCACATGGGGGCCAGCACTGCTGAACAATCAAAAGCCCCTCGAACAAATGCCAAGCCTCAAACCCTTGACATGACCAATTCATAGCGTAACCAATCTACCTACAGCAAAGGCCTTGTACCGAATATGTGGCTTGTGTTTCTTCGTGTTGTCTAGGCAATAGCAAGGTTACTCTTGGTCAACCGTACAATCCCTAACAAGACCCTACAGCCCCCATACACCCCAAACCCTGAAAACTGCTCAGCAAATCGCGATTCGGACTCCCCCGAGTGGGTGTAGATGAAGGAGCCGTCGATGATGAACCACATGTACTTGCCTCGCCGAGAAGGCATAGAACGCGTGTAGACCCAGGGGGCCCAATACCCTTTAATTCCGGAATACATACACTAAATCGCACAAACAACCCTCGTATGCTTACGGTTTAGGGTCTAGGGTTCAGGGCTTAGCACGGGCCCATGAAAAATGAGGGAGGGTAGGATGGCAAATTTAGGGACTTCGGGCGCGGGCCAAGCGCAACCCAAACACGCAGCCGGACACGCTTTCAAAACCTGCTCTATGCGGGAGGTCCAAAACTACTGGTCGATTTTTTTAATCCTAAAGATTATGGTGTAGGGTTTAGGTGCAGGGCTCAAGGTTGTTCAAGGTTATTTAGGGTTTAGGGCTTAAGGTTATATAGTCTCTTGGCTATCAAACTGAGACCCCATTTCTGGAAACATGTATGTTTATGCCCTTGAGGCATTTCCTATCTATCCGTAGGCTTGGTCAGGCTTGAGAAAAATGTCAAACTTCATTCATGTGCGGTTTAGGGGTTTAGGGTTTGGGCTCTGCAAAACTGGTATTATCTAAGTCTATAACTGTAATAAGAAGAGGCCACAGGATATTATCTGGTCAATCCTCCTTCTTGGCACCTATGTAAGCCCAGTTTCCAGTCCTTTCTCCCTGTTCCATGTGCTGATTCTCCACTGCTGGGTATATAACCCCCCTAAACCCTAAACCCTGAATAGTAGTTTCCATTTCTTTTCCATTCCTCCTATGTGTATATATGTATATGTACATCTATATATATATATGTATATATACCACTGCAAGACTTAAAACATTATAGTCAGGCTTCTACACCGACTAGGCTCAGACTTCTGCCTCCCCAAAGCCAGCATGGAAGCCACAACAGCTTGGCGCCTTTACCCGAAAGCCCTGCAATGGCGACTCTGTGCCAACTCATTCCAGGGTTTAAGGGGGGCACCCCCAACAACAGAACCCTTACTGTAAGGACCCTCCCAAACGTTCAAAATGCTTAGTGTAGTCCTCCTAACTTACCCCAAACCCTAAAGCCTCAACGAACATGAGCTATAGTCTAAACTCCTAGTACCCTTAATAACCCCTATAGTAGTGCCCTATATAATCCCTTGTATCCCCCTTTAAGGAGTTTAGACTATAGCTCAAAACCCTAAACCCCAAACCCTAATCCCTAAAACCTAAACACTAATCCCTAAACCCTAAACCCTAAATCCGTGAACCCTAAACCCAAACCCCTAANNNCCCTAAAACCTAAAACCCTAAACGGTCCCATAGTGCGCTTCCGGAGGGTTCAAAGGGCCTCCTTCAGCCTGCCGAAAACAGGTGTCCTGGCGGGTTTCGCATGCAAAGGGTTTTGGGGTTTAGGGGTTTAGGGTTTAGGGGTTGTGGGTTTAGGGGTTTAGGGGTTTTGGGTTTTGGGGTTTAGGGGTT
>CAJNIZ010046319.1:28271-40757 GCA_905231905.1 Symbiodinium pilosum | reverse complement strand
ACCACGACTACGACATGGCGACGACGACGACGTCGACGATTACAATTACTACTACTACTACTACTACTACTACTACTACTATTACTATTACTACTACTACTACTACTACTACTACTGCTAGTAGGCTACTACGACTAGTAGTATTGTTGCGACTACGGCTACGATCACGATTACTACTACGACTACGACAACCACCATGATGCGACGCTTACAACATTTATCAAGCCTGTCCCTATCGTGTTTTCCAGCAACCTCATACCTCTTAGACTCGGGCGCTGTCTTCTGCACCACTGCAGGGTGGCCAGAATCTCCCAACATATAATCCAGGCCCATACGAGCTACAGTCTAAACTCCTCGAAAGGGGGTTTTATAGGGGAGTATCTTCGGGGTTACTAAAGGGGTACTTGGAGTTTATACTATCGCTCATATCATGGACCAAGGTTCCCAACTTAGCAGCTGGTGACGGGAGCGTGAACTTCGTGAAGAGACCTCTTACTACTGTGCGATCTGTAGCATAGGTGGTAGCGTCGATTTGCGCACGTGCTACAGCTACTAGGCAAGGATCATGATTACTAGCCCTCTACTCTTTGTGTTCTTCACTGATGATCTGGGTCGCTGTTAAGGATCTTAGTTTTTGAGTTACTGTATCGCAAGAACCATATATTACTGTTTATACCTATTATGGTCACTTAATTTACGTTCCTGAACAGCAACCAGTTATAGCTTGGTGGCAGCCACTGATGAGGACGCTGTCTCTGTCTTTGCCGACTGCAGCGCGGTCATCGAGCAAAGTGGTGGCATGCGCTTTGCCATCTTCAGAATGCTTGTCTCCACATGATCTAGAGTCTAAACTCCTCATATGCGGTTATATAGGGGATTGCATAGGGGAGTATTGTAGGGGTTACTAAGGGGGATCCTAGGAGTTCGACTTTGGCTCACATGCTTCAAGGCTTAGGGTTCAGGGCAATCCCTTTCACCTGTCAGCTGGGGGCTTTTCGAAATCATGGGCGGTCCTTGCAGTAAGGATGTTCTTAGCGCTTGGCAAATTGTACGTCTGGGGGCGTCAAATCTTGATGGTTTCAAGTACCAGCCCGAAGCCGAAGCGAACGGGCACAAAATCGCACATCCAATATAGGGGCCAATATAGGGGCCTAAATAATTACCAATATTATGATTCCATACTCCTTATATGATTATGGTCTATGGTACCTCAAATGGACCTCAACATGATATTGGTAATTACAGCCTTCCATGCATCTTATGGAACATGCAGATTATTCGAAGCATATGAACATGTTCATAATATTAGTGTGATGGAAACATTACGGACATTCAGTACTACAGAAATGCACATATGCTTGTTGTAGATCCTTTTTCGCCCATATGTGATACCTCAAGAGTACCTACAAGCCCTAAACAATGGATGAGTGTTTTCCTGTGTAAGGGAGAGGCTTCTTAGTATTTTGAAATAACCTGCACGAGCCCATGCCTGTTCACAGTGACCGATCGCATTTCTTGGTCTGACCCTAAACCCTGGCCCCTTTACGGCCTAAACTTAAACCCTAAACCCCTGCTACCAGGATGGGTTATTAGACCGTGAAACCCCGTTAATCTACCGCAATGATGGTCCCGGGAAGATAGTCTAAGGTCCAACAGTTTAGGGTTTCGGGCTTAGGATGCTTCACGTTAGGCCCCCACCCAGTGATACTGGTAGAAGAGGAAAAATGGGACCTAAAAATGCTGAGAAGTATCCCTAGTGGTCACTCTTAGTGCCCCTGAACCTTAAACCCTACATGGTAGTGCCCAAAAATGAGGGAAACCCAATATAGATCCCAAAATATTACAATCCTTCTTATGGGGCCCAATAAAGGTACCCCTGTTTTTGGGAAACCCCCACCCAGACCCTCCTATGTAGTTCCTTTTTGGGGTACTATATTATAATCCCCTGCCACAAAACCATAACAGACCCCGTCAAGGAATTACATAGAACCTAAACTTTAAACCCTAAACCCTAAACCTTAAACTCTCAACCCTGAACCCCAAACCCTGAACCCTAAAACTGATAGATCTTAGGAGCGGCAGCTTCGTCTCGGGGGTCTCAAGGGCAAACTCAGCGGCCTCACAGCATCTCGCCTTTTTCAGGCTAGCAAGGGACTAATGTAGACCCTTCATTAAAAAACCCTCCTCCTTAATAGGGATCATAATAGGGATCCTAGCATTAACACCCTTAAAAGGAGGGGTTTACTAATCACTGGTCTACAGTAGCTACTAGCACAAGTTCTTGCCAGACAGATCCTAAACGTTTCCCATAGCTGTTGTTACATACGAACATGTGTGTATGTAGGTTAAGTATTTCAACATTTTTTATCCAAAAAGTGTTTCGTAGCATATGATTTCAGATGGACCTCTCGCAACCCCACTGTTGGGACTTCGTCCAGGCTACCTTTCTTGGCTGCTGACCACTTTTTACCAGGCACAGCCAAACGAACGGAATGGGAGCTAGGCTTCAATCAAGTTTTACGGAACCAATTATAACAAACATCGTGCAAGAGGCTTGGAACTTGGGGGCTTCGATTTCCAAAACCAATGATTCCATGTTATAACCAATTAGTTATAACAACCGGGCCCCAGAGCTCCTCACAGTCGTTGCTATAGATAACCCTACTTCTTAGCAATGTATATAAGCCACTACAATTTTTCCTTTTCCATCTCATGCCCATGTTCTTGCTCATTTGATTCTCCATCATGGGTGTACCGTCCCAATTTCCTATACAAAAGGCCTGGAGCACCACCTTATTACAGATAAAGCCCATGTTCCAAACTACAACTCCCCCCTCCCCCGTTCCCCCGCTAGTAGGGGGGTTTCAGAAGTCACTGACGGTGGTTACCCGCATGAAATCCTCTATAAACCCTTGAGAACCCACGTAATCGGCACATAAACCCTACCTCTGAAGATGCCGAGGTGCTTGCCGCCTGTACAAAGCCCGACAAGCCCGCTGCAATCTCTACATGAGCTATAGTCTAAACTCCTTAAAGGGGGTTATATAGGGGATTATATAATGGACTACTATATGGGATATTAAGGGGGATACTAGGCGTTTAGACAATGGCTCACATAAATCCTTCCTCAGGGTCCGACGGGGGGAGGGGGGTCTTGAGACGCTGAGGTGGTTGAGGTCCAACCCGGGAGTCTGCGCGCCGGCCAACGGCTGCCTCCAGGAGGGATCTTGGAGCTTCGGGGGTTTAAAGCGCATATTTCAAGTGTTTAACGGGTGTTTCAAGGTGTTAAAGGGTTCAAAGGGCTTTTACGAGTTCAGGCTTTGGGATTTCAGGGTTGGTGGTACTGGCAGGATTTCTGTGTGGTTTTACGGGGTGTGGTTTTACGGGGATCATAAAGTTCATCGGGCTTATGGGATTTTAGGGTTTCTTTGCCTCCAGGTTCATTGACTTTTTGTGTTTGACCAGTCTAGAGGCATAGGGACTCTGGGGCTTGTGAGGCGCAGGTATGACGACGGGGGCGGGAGGTTGTGGTTAAAGGACATTAAGACACTTTGGAAGAGTTTGAACTGTGGGACGGCGCCACTGAGCCAAGCCAAGACGTGGCCAACGTTCAAGTTTGAAATGGGAACTACAAGGGTCCTACTCAAATTGTGCCAAACGAGAAATGAGAGGGGCTAGTGTAGCCGGAGTATCATGATTTCTCTGTTAAACATGCCCGGAAAACACGCTCGAACCTAAAAAGGGTTCTCTGCCTTGTTTGGGGGGCAGGAGGCTGTCAGTAATCCCCACCTAAACCCCAAAACCTTGGACACGGAACCCAGAACCCTACACCTGAAAGCCTTTGACTTAAATCGAAAAACCCATGCCCTAAGCCCTAAACCCCGCCAAAGCCAGGACTTCCAGCCGCATCTGGTGGTCTGCGGCACGCTTGCTGTGGGTCACATGGCCAATGGCAAGATTATCACGACTCCGCTTACTCCTCGGAGAAGCTTTTGGGGTCTAGGGGCCTAAGCTAAACAATCAGAAGTCGGTTCTGGGTGCATGTCTCTGACAAAAAACACTTAAAGTGGAGCAGATGCACGCCTGTCCAACTTGCTACTGTCGCTCGCCCTGCTGCCGCCTGTGCTGCAGATGCATGCCTGCTCAAGTTCTTACACTTACTCACCCTGCTGCTGTTGGGTTCTGCTGCTGATGCATTGGTGCCCCAGTCGCCAGTTGTCAGTGTAGCGCACCCTGCTGCCGCTCGCGGTTCAGCGTCTGCTGCGGATGCTTGCGTGGTGCACGTTATTATCCCGGACCCACCCCCTGCCCCGCTCCAACCGCCAATTTGCCGACCAACTTGACAATTTGCTGAAACCGTAAGGCCTTTTACAGGCGCTTTTTCCGCAAACTTGTTGCCAGCGCTGCCCTCCTTTGTCGTAGTGACAATTCCACAGTGCGCAGCCCTTTTGTTCAAAACTGTGTTCCACCGCAACCACCATGGCCAGGCTGCTCTGTACCCCGTGTGTATACGGTCCAGTCTTTCACCTACAAATGAAAAATCTCAGTGTCGGGGGCTGAGACCCCGACTGTATTCCACATGCATGGGCTGCAACCCCAGTTTTGATTTTGCTGCTGTACGTATGTATAATGTGTTTTTAATATGATATGCTACAGTGTCATATACTATAGTCAAGTAAACTATACTATAGTATACGATACTCTTGTTTTGTATCCTATGTTGAGGCAGGCAGATCGCGTGTCTAGCATTCATCACAGCAGATCACCGCCCTCAGACACCAGGTCACCGTGCCCTGCCTGGCAACCTTTGAGCCCCTCCCCTTCCTACTATTAGATATTCCCAATAAATTGCAATATAGCACAGTATGAGTATTTTTCATTATTCAGTGGGGGATGGCGGGATCCCTCTAGTAGCCCTTATGTGCACTATAGGCTAAACTCCCTAAAGGGGGGCTTGTAGAGGTTTCCTATTATAAGGGTTGTTAAGGGGATACTATAGCAGTTCAGACAATGGCTTATGTAAATCCCAACAGTAGAGCCCTCATTCCATTCATGCCATACTGGGGACGAGTGAGTTTGCCCAGAAACAGTCCCCGGGATTGGCGGTCCATTTGTTTGGGGTCAGTCGTGTACAACTATGACCCAAGCTCGCACTGAGGTACTTGCATTCGCTACGAGGCCGTTGGGGCAGCATGAGTATCGCGATTGATTTCACCCTCAACAGGTCTGCAGTTTGTACCACTGGTGGGTATGCCGGTGATTTCGCTTCAGTTCAATTTGCAAAATATTTCTTGGTCAGATTCAAAGCTCAATGTGTGGTAAGAACATCTCCGCCTCCATGCCACCTATCTCATGCTGGCATCCATGCCTCGTTTTAAGGTTTATAAGAGACAATGTCGCAAATCGTTGAGGTCTAGGGCTTAGGGTTTAAGGATCCTACGCAGTGTATTCAAGGACACAAGGTCCTCATTATGGGGACTCCTAAGAGTCGCCCCTAAACCCTAGACCCTAAACCCTAAACCCCCTTGAAGGGATACAAAGCAACTGCCCATAAATGGTTCATCCCTGGGCCATTCATTATATTCTTCCCCTACTACTACTGCTATTACTATTACTGCATTTATTATTACTATAGTATTTTTATCAGTACTCTTATTATTTCTACTACTATTACAACTTTTATTACTATCATTTGTGTTGAACACCTATTTCAACATCACCTAAGCTCCAAGCCACGGGCCTCTAGCTCTCCCCCCCCGTCTCCCCCGGTGAAAAAAAAAAAAGAACAGGCAGCAGCGTCGGTTCCGGTGGTCTACGCAACTTGGTCTATGTTCATGGTTCTGAGGTCCAACATTAGGCAATGGATGAAAGATGATGCCTTCGAGCTCCTTGCAGATTTTCCGCCCCTACAGCCTCGTGTCATGTAAGTGAAGTGGATCATTGTTTGCCACGCCTGCCTTTAGAAGCCCGAAAATTGAGACCCTCAGCAAGAGATTCTTTGAACTTACTCATCATCATGGGCAGCATGTAACATGGAAATGTTTCGAAGCATTTTTCAGGGGGCCTACGGTGAATCCTCTCTAGGGAAAAGGGATGAAAAGGGTATACGTATGTTTCGCGGCGTTCTCAGGGGTCCTGCGGTAAATCCTCTCCAGAGAAAATTAAGGGTATGACCTTTGGGCTGTTTCGGAGATCCGCAGGCCCGTGATTAAGGGTATGTCTAGCCAGCGCAGAATTCGAGCACGAGCATTCCAAACTTCCAAACTAAAGGCTCCACAGTAGGGGGCATACTTTGGATCTCTTAGTTTCCACATGAGAATTTAGGCCGCGTGTTTACTGCCAAAACCACCCCAGCAAGGCCCTACACAATCTTGAGACATTGCAATCTTAACGAATTCCAAGCTCAACCCTAAACCCTGAGCTCTTGATATCGTAAGTGTAGGTGTTCCTTTGCCGGGAGCTTCTCGAGTTCTTCTCTGATGTGCTGCTCCTCAGGCTGAATTTACATTTTCAGGGTCGACGAGTTTTCCCTTCCAAATGGCCCTCTGAATGTTGCGGTGGTGTTGGCCGTTCCTTTCTCAAGCTGCTATAGCCTTGGGCATTCCCTGAGAAAGCTTCGAATAGATGGGAGGGCGTCGCTTTGAAATCAGGAAGGTTTTCAGGATTGAGTTGAAGGCAGGTCGTGGTGCGTATCCCAAGACCATTCCGCAGGAAAATAGTTGAACTCGCATTTGCAGGGATTCATGGTGCCCATGGGGGTGGCCGTGTAGGATATGGGCTAGAGTCTAAACTCCTTCACGGGGTTATATAGGGGATAAAAAAAAGGGGACCCCTAAAAGGTTTTTTAAGGGGATACTAGGAGTTTAGACTATGGCTCATATGGGGCTTAAGATTTAGGGAAGCTTCAAGCTTGATTTTTCATTGCTGGGCAGCCATTTTCGCTAGTTTAGTTGTTCTGCTGGCTATCTTGTCTAGAGATTACTTTGCCTGGCCAAACCTCACCTTTGCCACCAAGATTGTCCATCGGCCCACGAACATAAGCCCGCGTCAAACTGGTGTGCGGGGGGCAGTGGAGTGAACGATGCTACTACTATGGGGGGTATGAACCAGGATCATACAGGGATAGTAGTAGTAGTAGTAGCAGTAGTAGTAGTAGTAGTAGTAGTAGCAGTAGCAGTAGTAGTCGTAGTAGTAGTAGTAGTAGTAGAAGTAGAAGTAGAAGTAGAAGTAGGAGGAGGAGGAGTAGCAGCAGTAGTAGTAGTAGTACTAGTACTAGTACTAGGAGGAGTAGGAGGAGTAGGAGTAGGAGTAGGAGTAGGAGTGGGAGTAGGGGTAGGAGTAGGAGTAGGAGGAGTAGGAGTAGGAGGAGGAGCAGGAGGAGCAAGAGAAGCAGCAGCAGCAATGCGGCAAGAGTGATGCCCTATGCAGTTTCAAGCTTTGCAAGTATTCAAGTATTCATGTACAAACTGAAAATGGGACATACCCACGGAGACAACAGCCACCGATGCCTAACAAACACGTATTGACATTAGTGTTCTTACGCCGCCGCTACCGAAATAGCGGGTCTGAGGTGAAACTAAATGAGGTACTCAGTCGAAGTCGCAGATTACCTTGGGCGCAATGGGCCTATGTCTTTAGCCCAGTAGTGGGAGGGGGACGGAGCTGCTCAAGAATGACTGTGAACAAACGGAAGGCCAACTTGTTTTGAAAGAAGTTGACTAGGAGGGAAGCCGAGCCTCCAAACTCTGAAACCTCTTCTGTTCAAACCCCTTGAAAGGTTTCAACGAGATGCAGTGCTCTGACTTTTCTTCTGAAATGCCTTTTCTGGACACTAACATACCCCTGCTCTCATGTATATACACATACATTGAAAAGGAAAGAACTGAGACTGCGAAGATCGACGTAAGCCTGCTCACGTCCTGCAGCACGGCTTCATCAGGCGAAACAAGAGCTGGCGAAATGAGAGCTTCGCAAATCTTTATCCAAAAGCTCCGAAACATGATCCCTTGGCCCTAAACCCTTGCTAGAACCTAAATTCCAAACCCTACACTCCAGACCTGAAACCCTAAACCTTACACCTTAAACCAACGAGGCCACAAAGCCAAAACACTGAACCCCAGCCAGGCAAATCCATGTACCATTTGAAAACAGGCTTGCGGTTTAGGCATTTGCTGCCAGGCCTTGCCCCCAAACCCCTATATAACCCCAATATAATGTAGTAGCTTCCATTTTATTTTCCATTATCCCATTATAACCGCAATATACTATAGAATTTTCCATTTTCTTTTCCATTATCCCTATATAACCCCAATATACTATGGTAGTTTCCATTTATTTTCCATTATCCCATTATAACCGCAATAGACTATAGAATTCTCCATTTTCTTTTCCATTATCCCTATATAACCCCAATATAATGTGGTAGCTTCCATTTTATTTTCCATTATCCCACTATAACCCCAATATACTATGGTAGTTTCCATTATCCCTTTAATAACCCTATAAAACCCTAATAGTTTCCATTTTCTTTTCCATTTTCCCATTATAACCCCTATATTACTAATATTACCCGATTATAATATAGTAGCTTCCATTTAATTTTCCATTGTCCCATTATAACCCCTAAAGAGTATTGAGGCAAGCCCTGCAGTGTTTTGGCGGTTGCTCGGAACGGTGGGTCCCATTTCTCGCGGCTCCATTAGGGTTTAGGGTTTAGGGTGCTCCATTGGAATGTTGCGCAGCCTTCATGACAAAGAAGGCTGTCTCGTCCACCCTGAACCCACCATGGTTCCATTTCATGTTACATGCTCCCTACAGTACTTTCCATCTTCTTCTCCATGCCTCCATATGCCATCATATAATTCCTACATAACCCTATCTTCCCATGTTGTTACCCACGTTCTTTTCCAGTTATCTCTCCTATATAGCAGTTTCCTAAATTATAAACCCTACGAGTAAGATGTCCGAGACTCCAGGATTGCAAGAAGCTTCAGCGAGAGCATGCCTGCTGTGCTAGGGAGAGGAAGTTCAGGGTTAAGGCGTTTAGCTTTTAGGTTTTGGGTTTTGGCTCAGGGTTTGGGGGTTTAGGGGTTGAGGGTCTGAACTCAGGATGGAGGTCAGAGGGTTGGAGGCTTGGGTCGAAGTGGCAATTGGGCTTTTCCAGCAGAAACCTTACATACCGCAAACTACAATCCTGCGTAGGCAGGCTCTCTAAGGCACCCAAGCTTGAGAAAAGTTCTAGGTAGACAGGTGTCTTGACTTCCCCAAACCATTTACAAAATGCTGCGGATGTAGGTTGAGGGTTCAACCGGGGGCCGTAACAAACCCCCTGAATTCTGACGGCTTCCCGAAAACTCTTCCTGCAATCTCGAGACTGGAACCTTGCAGACTTGGGATTCAGGATTACGTTCATGACTATCAAGCGAGTGATCAGAACCAAGACTGCAAAACTGGCCAAGACCCCACTATAATCAGGTGTAGGAAACCTGAGTGCCTTAGAGTTTAGCGTCTTGCCGAAGAAGGGGAACTCAAGAGAGTTGTATACATTCCCACCCAGTGGTCCTGAAAATTCCTAACATGCTTGCGGCATTCTGTCCCACGGTCCCTGTAATGAGACTCACAAGCCTTATAACCAGCCAACTCAGCACTGCGCAACTTTTTCCTGCGTGCACCCACTTCTAAGGTTCAAAAGATAGGGTATGAGGATAAGGTTTCGTACAGGGATGGGAAATGGATCAGAGCACCAAACCCTTGCCCAGCAAACCCCCTAACAGCAATCCTTGAACTCCATACACATCCCGCCTCTCAATTAGGAACTCAAGACCTAATCTTTTACTCCAGACACACCCAATTTTATTGCTAAGTTTGTCACTGATACTATGAGGACTGCACTGCTGGTAGCAAAATTACCGCGCCCAGGTGCCTCGAGTTCACCTGGCCTTGCTGAGGTCGGCTATGCCTGCTTCAGAGCTTCAGGAATTCCGAGCCCAGTTTAGGGATATTACGCTTTGCAAGATGTTGGGGAGTTCCGTTGCTTCAGAATCTGACAAAGAAACAATACTCAGTAACTGGGACTGCTGCCCCCTCACCTTAATTACAAAACATCACTCCAACTGCATGCCACCTCTCTAGCCTCCAGTAAATTGCGAGTCTTTGCAAATGTAAATAGTGGCAAGTACTTGTGGACTTGTAGCAGGCTTTCTGAAATATTTGCAGACTATACTTTCTTGATTGCATTATTCTGGGCAGCAAAAAAACCCCCACATTAACCCTGATCCGTGGAAATGGAGCCCAAAACATACAGCCCCAAACTTTCAACTGCATACAACAGCCCGAGTCCAAGTCCTAAACCCTGGAGGAAGCTGCTGATATCAGATAATACAAGCATACAACCTATACTTCCAGTGTCCGCTTGTCCCTAAACCCTCTACGGAGTTTAGACTACAGCTCATATGCAAGTTTTTCTCAAAGGGGCAGCCCTATGATGGATGATGGACATCTTGCGCCACTTAGGATCCCCATGCTCCCAGGGCATAAAGTCTGCAAGGTGGTGCGATATTTCCTCCATTCTCCTTATACTCATAATCTCTGCTGTTTTTCGGGCGTCCGAAGGGCACCCCCCTTTTTGAGAAACCCGAACATGGCGATCCATCTGCGGGCCTGGCTTTTGACAGCCTGCAGCAGCTTCTTTCTCCCGAACAACCACGGAACCGCACACCAATGCCCAAGAAAGACTACTCTGTCTGTTCTGGGGCATGTAGGCATTTTAAACTCCTAGCATCCCCCTCGAAAACCCCAATAAGAGTACCCTACATAATCCCCCATTTAGGGTTTACGGTTCTGGCCCATGGTTGTACAGTGCAGGACTCGTCGGGATGCTTCTAAGACCCTTTCTCTTGGAAAAACGCCCATTTAGATTCTACGTGGGGGAGCATTCCCCAAAACAGTTTGGCATTTCTTAGCAGCGAATCCTGTATCTGCATAAGTGGGAAGGACGAAGCGACGTGAAATGAAACAAATGGATCCCAAGAGTACGTGGGCTCAAGGAATTAAGTTTTGGTTTGTAGACTATTGGGGAATCTGGCTTGAGTGCACACTGCAGGGGTCAAGAACTGGAGCTCGAAGTTCAGTGTTTGCAGCAGGGCGGAATTACAACACACAAAACCCCTGACATGACATACAATCCCCCTGCACACGAAGTTCTCATGAATAATATTCCAAGCTTCTGCACATCTTTTTGGCAGCAGGGTTCTTATTGCGAGGGTCGCAAGAGTAGGATGGGAAAACAACATCCCAGCAAATATTCATAGTCTGGGTTGCTGTTAAGGAACTTAATCTAAGTTACTATATTGGGGAAACCCTATTAACTACTATATATATATATACCCATATGATAACTTAATTTGAGTTCCTTAACCCTAAACCCTAAAGGGTAGTCTCCATTTTCTTTTCCATTATCCCTATATAACCCCTATATTACAGTAAACTAATTTAAGTTCCTTAACAGCAACCAATCTCTATATTCCCCCAGTTTCCATTTCATTTTCCATTTTATTTTCCATTTGATCCTCCATTATAGGGGATAGCAACCCAGTAGTTTTGACAGCCATGCTTTGAAAGAGAACCTCTCTGGGAACAGGGCTTCAGCAACTCTTAGCCTGACTGCTGCCAGGCACGGTTTAAGTTTAAGGTTTAGGGTTCGGGGTCTGAGGTTTAGGGGCCCTAAGCGCGGAACTCCGAACAACAAAGCCTAAAACCGTAACCCTAAACCTCAAACTGGACCCTAAACCACTGAGTCACCAAAGCTTGGTCATGTCCAGGTTGCCCTCTCAAACTCTAAAATCAGTTCCTAAACCCGATGTAACCATATAACCAGATCCTAAACCCTAAACCATAAAAATATGATAGCTTCCTCTTTCTTGTCCACCACCCCTATACAAGCCCCTATATAAAACACTTGGATTTTGGATTTGTTGGGTTGTTCTTTGAAGAAGTAACTAAAATGAAATATGAACCCGGAATCTACCCCACTCCCTGGTCCCTAAACGGCTGTAGGAGCAGTACTCTAAACTCCTGGGGTTTAGGGTTTAGGGTAAAAACCCCTAGTATCCCCCTTCAGAACCCCTATAATACTCGCCTACATAATGCCCGATATAGCCACCCTTTAAAAAGTTTAGACTATAGCTCATATGGATGTATGCAGGGGTAATGGGTAATGGAACCGAGATTTTCAACTACCACATTATTTACCGTCAGGTTTTAGGATCCGGTAATGTAGGGTTTTGGGATATTGCCCAATAATGGAGAGAAGAAAGTGGAAAACAAAATGTGTGAACGTGGTGATTGAGCATCCACACCTTCACAAAACACTCCCAAGTGACCCTGCAGCCTTGATCGTCAAACTCCGAGCCCAACCCGAAATCTCGAACAAAGCCTGTAGACTCTACACCCACAACCTAGATCCCTCTCTCTCTCTCGAATGCGAAA